>CM047428.1:7634399-7744170 GCA_026168455.1 Theocolax elegans
GAACTTCATTTATCTCTCGTGCGCCGTTTACTTTCAACGATTTTTTTTTTTCCCTTTTTTCCTTCTCACTCGAGTCATACATATATATTTGCGTAAGCGCGATTTAATTTTGATTTTTCAAAGTGTAATTTAATATTTATTTAAAAAAAAATAGTTTAATAATGCATTTCGAGATTTATTTCGGTCGTTAATTTTAAACACAGGATTATAATATCACCAATCCGATTGCGATGGTTGTATTTTTAAATTATACAGATATATATATACGTTACGTTTTGCATTAATATTTTATTTTCGACATTCTATTCCCGGGGCACGGGTATTTATTTTAATTTTCTAATAATCTGATTAAAAATGTATTATTAAGAGCGTAGAGCGTTCGGGATATTGTTAAGTAATCATTATGTAGCTTTTAATAAATTTATTATTCACGGTTATATTCGCGGTTAATAAAAAAAGAATAGATAGAACATTTTTACATAATAATTTTTATTTTCGAAATTTTAAGTTTGATATTAAATAATTTTTAAGAAATGAAAGAAAAACGTTTGTTTTTGTGATAATTAATAAAAATAAATTTGTTGATAGGTTTGCGTATTAAAATTCTCATTGTTTTTATATATCTTTTGTTAATTATTAAAAAAAAACGTTAATGTTTTATTAATTTTATTTATTTTAAACATATTTTTTGTATTTTGAACAAATGAATAATTATTATTTAAAAATTTTATTAATTTTATGATCGATAATTCATTAAGATCTCTGTACTTCCTCGACCGAACCTCAACTTCATTCTAACCGTTTGTAGATTTTTTTATATAATCGTCGAGAAAAATATTTATCGTTCGTTATACATTACTCAAATGGTAAATTTGTACTTTTTTTTTAATATGACGCAATAGTAACTGGCGTGGAAAAAATGTCATGGTAAAATATTTACTTGCAAAATCTGGGCAAAATTATGGATAATAAGCACAACCCATGGTTTTCCTAGGTTCCTGCCGTAAAAATGATATAACGGGGTACCAAAACCAAGTTTTATACTCCCTACCTTACCAGCCTGAAAAGTCACAGAAAATTAATTATATTAAAAAACGGATAACAATTTACACAAATTGAGGAGAAGAGTGCCCTTCCTTTATTAACAATTTATCTCTGTTCGAAATTTGAAGCAAAAATATCAATCACTTACCAAAATTTACGATAATTTCGTGTAATTTGAGGTTATATGCTCGTCTATTTCAAAGGCACGTCAACATTTTTGGTAAGGGCTTACGCAAAAACCAATTGATATTATTGCTTCAAATTTTGAACATGGATAGATTATTAATAAAGGAAGGGCACTCTTCTCGATTTACGGAAATTAACTTCCTTTTTTAATTATAACTAATTTTATGTGATTTTCGAGGTCGGTAAGGTAGGGAGGATAAAAATTGGCTTTGGCACCCCGTTAAGGATGTGCTACTCGATATTTAACGACCGAGTCAATAGAGATGAGATAATTATTTTGATTAATTAAATAAAGCAAATTGTGCAAAATAAAGATATCATTGTCCTTCCTTCGACTATTATCTATTACTGTGTGAAATTACAAACAAAAACCATGATGTGTTAAAAAATGGCATCGGAAGGAAATCTGGCTCTTTTTCTGCTTCCAATGCTACAATTCTGGTAAATTTCCTTCCAATGTTATTTTTTAACGCAACATGATTTTTGTTTGAAATTTCACACAGTGATAGATAATAGTCGAAGGAACGGCAATAATGTCTTTATTTTCCACAATTTGCTTTACTTATTTAACCAGAATTGACAAGGTTGGTAAATATTCAGTGTACCATCCCGTTAAATTGCAGGTTATATAATGAATTTGTTTTTTTATTAACATACTGAATAACTCAGTTGTACAGCAAAAAACTTTGAGATATTAATTTTTTTAATAATTTTAAATAAATCAAGTGCCATATAATTTTTGCAATGAAAATCGACAATATTTGATAAAATTTACTTAATTTTTATGGCTAAAACTTAACAAAATCGTAGATTCTACTCATTATAGCCACGAGTTCTTCACGATTTTATCAAGAATTTGCAAGTAAATCTTTTTCCATGCTTTTCACATGAAACTTTTTTTACGTGGGAAGTAACTAATTTATTAAAGATCGTTCCATGTTTGTGACAAAAAAAAAGTGTAATGGTATTTGATATATAATATAGGTGAAGCCTGATGAGGATGGTCGAACGGCCACCGAAACATCGCCAAATGAATATCATGTTTTGTTCATTAATATCGACCAAATTCCTTCTTATGAAAAATTCGTCGGTTAGAAACAATATATATACTGGAACTAAACATCATTACGATACAATATTTCAGTTTTTTATTTTTTTTCCATTCCAACACACACATATATATACAGGTACATATTATATAATATATATATAATATATATATATATATTATCTTGGATCGTATCGGGATACTTTTTTTCTCTCTCTCACTCTCCCCGTTTATTGACTTTTTACAGACGTGACGTGTCAGCAGATATTCTTGGCAGCTGATGACGTGGAGAGTATCGCGAAAAATTTATAGTCCCCGTGAGATGCAGCGAAAAGAAAAAGTGAAAAATATATATATATATATACGGTGAATTTTCGGTGATTAAACTAAGAGAGACCAACAAGAAAATATGTCGTGTGTATTTGGTAAATTTCAAAAATCTACATTAACGTTATTCGCGTGGATCGGGACGGTATAGGTGAAAATTGATTACTGATACATGTAATGGTGAATTATGTAATTTAATTTATAATTTTTTTTAATTGATACCTGTAAATAAAAAAAAATAAATTTTTAGAATGTTAATGAAAATAGTTCAAACTTCCCGCGCTTTAAATGCGTAGGTATTTAATTGTAAGAAAGGAATGTATATAAATCAATTTTTGGTGAAACAAGGGGGAAGAATGGATGTTTTAAATAAGGGTAATCTATTACCCTTTCAAGTTTGAATTAATTGTGTTAATTATTTCATTTAAATTTAAGAGTTGTACAGTATTTAGAGGTTAGAATATTTCGTAACAATCAATCTAATACGAATAAATGAACATTATCAATTTAAACTTGAAAGAATGATAGATCGCGTCGGTACATATACGTCAGTGTACTCCTTGTTTCGCCAAAAATTGATTTATTCTCTTACCGCGGTGTGTAGTTATAAGAAACCAAACATCGAAATGGCGGGAAATTTTTATTTTGAATTTGTTTGGTATATGGATTGAATTTCATAGTACATAATACATGAATCTAATTTATTTTTTTTTTATTTATTTACTTATTTTTTCTGTTAGACGTAAAATAAGACAGTACATATATTAGTATATAATACTTACAGGATTGTATAAAAGCAGACTTTTCTATTGTAAGAGTTGCGTAAAAGTTTAATGTTTCACTATATAATACAAAATTTTGAAAACGGAAATGTGGAAAATTTCAATTTTTAAGGGTGGTTGAGGGTGGTTTTTCCTTTCCATCTTAATCATCTAACTTTAGTGGTATATTTGTAGTAAAAATATAAACTTTTATGGAAAATTTCAGTAAGATAGAATCGTCTGAACCAAAGTTATGCAGAACAAATGTGTCAAAATTAGTAAAGCTCTCCTTAGCGTTACATCATTTTTTGGAATCGTTCGAAATTGTATCTTAGCATTTTATCCACTAAGTGTTTAAACCTTCAATTTACTTAATAATTTTTTGTTTAATAAAATTAAATAATAATAAATTAAAATTTAATTAAAATTAAATAACAATATTTTTAAAACAATTTTTATTTTTAAATAAGTTATTTTATTCTACAAGAAGTAAAAAAATTTTTTAAACCAAAAAATAGTCATTACAAATAAAGTCTAAACAATTAGTTGAAAAAGTACTCACAATAATATCGATTGAATAAAAAAATTGTTTCCTTTCCCGATAACTTTTGCTAAATAAAGTTGCTGTTCTATTTCCTACTCGTGAATATCGAATTTTTAAAATATATTTTTATCATTTTTTCACAAAATATTTTATATTTCGGCAGGCAAAATATAAACCAAGATATTCTATAAAAAAAAATGTTACTGGACAAAATTTTAGCACTTACTACCTGACTACGTCCTTAGTACCTGATTAGGTTCGATTTGGTGCACAAAAACGCGCATAACTAATCCATGTGCTCGATTCACAGCTTTATATTATTTTAGACTTACTCTTATTTAATATTTAACCTGTTATACTATAAAGATTTCTTCTAAAGTGTAGATTTGTACTGTAAGTCAAACAATATAATTTAAAATATTTAATTCTTTTTGATAGCCTGCCTTTATAACAACTGCAAAAAATCATATTTAAAAATATATTTGTTACGTATATAACGTCTACTTTGTTTGTATAGTCAATATTTATTCTAATCAATATTTTATTTTTAGTAATTTGATTAGAATAATAATTAAATAATAAAAATAAATATTAAGACTTAAAATAACGTCAAAATTTAAGATCAAACAATATAAATTATTACTAATTTTAATCTTTTCACATGCGTACAAGTTTCATAAGCATAATAAATACTCACTCTTTACACTCTACTTTACCAACTGCAGTATAACAATTCTTATTTTATGCTTAATTATAAAGCTATGAAAAAAATTAATCAATTATTATGATTACTAATATTTAATATAATAATGTAATGCGTCAAATGTGTAAACATCTAATTTAATTAATTTAAATAATTAATATATTTTTAGTCTTGAACTAATTTATTTTTGTAGTAATATAATGTAATTTTAATGAGACGTAAATAGTACAAATAAGTCTGAAATAATATGAAGCTGTGAATCGAGCACATGGATTAGTTATTCTAATTCTTCAAATACCCTTCTTTTTTAAATAGTCTCGCACGATAGGACATTACTCGCGTTTTTGTGCACCAAATCGAACGTAATCAAGTACTAAAAACGTAGTCAGGTAGTAAGTACCTAAACTTTGTCTATAACATTTTTTTATAGAATATTTTGGTTTATATTTTGCCTGCTGAAATATAAAATATTCAGTGAAAGCAAAAGTTATCGGAAGACGTTGAAGTATTTGAAAAAAGGAAACAAACGCGAATGACTAGGTTCAATTAGGTTTGAAAAAAACATGACCAATAATTGTACCACTGCACTAAGCCTCTTTTTTCCTAAACAACATCTATTTTTTCAAAAAACTCCAAATTAAAGTTGCTACCTTTAAATCATATAATTGTATTAATACAGTCAACACGGAATTGCAGTGTTTTTACATATATTAACTTTTCGAGGGGTTACTCCAAGGATTCGGAATAATCGGAAAATTATGAACTACCCTAATGTACACCCTATTTAAAAATCTAAATGGCGGGAAAATTGAATGTTTCACACACAGTAAAATAAAACCCATAATTATGATACATAAATCGAAAAAGAAATCCCGTGGTAATCGCAAAATCATATATATAAGGAAATAAGCGTCGCGTTGTCGACCTCGTTCCCGCAAATTGTATGCGCGGCGCGTTATATACCTGGCTATGCGTCATCAACACGGAATAAGGAAGGACTTTCATAGGCTTGCCGTTAATAATGCACATCCTACGAGAAGGGGTTACACAGCTATATAGCTTCGAGAAATTTTAAATTTCAACTCGATCGAACTGTACGTACACGCGTCTTTATACATACCTATATATACACATATTCCGAAAGGGGCTTCATCAAGTTCACGTCCGGTCGCTTCGGTATATTCTCCTCCCTCTCTGCATATATATATGTATATACATATATAGTTGGCGCAGAAGGTTCTCCTTATACTCTCTCTCTCTCTCCCTCTCTCGATTTTCGTAATGAACGATCGATCATCTCTATATATATATATATATCTGTGTATATATATGTATATGCATCCCTGTGTATACGTTATACCATGGGTATAAAGTGTAAATAGGTGATATATGTAGAGAGAAAGATATATAGAGGTATTTTTTGTTTCAAATTTGATCGTGAGCTTGAAATATTCGAGATCGGAGGTTCTAACAATTACGTATGTCGTTTAAAATTTAATATTATTAAGGCGGTTATTTGATTTATTGATGTTTAGCGAAGTACGTTCATTTGGGAGCTACAGTATGTATGTTGGGAAGAATTGGATTTTTTTTTTAATTTTTTAATATCTGTATATTAGTAGAGATTGAGGTGTAAACAAATGTCGAGAGACAGTGTAGCGTAGAACGTAACCAATTATCTTTTTATAAACAAATGAATCATTTTTTTTTTAATCTTAAACGTCAGGCCCTTAGACATGTTTTAAGTAATATATCCAAATTTTTCCAGATTTTTAAATTCATAATTTAAATAGGATGGTTGGGTTGAAATTTTATGCCTTTTTGACTCATAATAATCGACCAAAAATTATTTACTCAATTATTATTGATCAAAAATGATTATTTCGTAAGAAAATCGGAACGTCAAGCCCTTCCCTGTGTTTTAAGCTATCCGTATAAATTTTATTCAGATTTTTAATTCAATATTTTCGATATAATTTTTGAGTTGAAAGGTGCAGATTCCTGTAATTTGAACCCAACATCTCGTGAATATAGTTTTTTAAGACACAAATGTTTTTTTTTAATATTTAAAGAACTTTTAGTAAAATAATCCAAATATTTTAATGTCAATCGTATATCAGTAGCATCATATCGTCGACTTAGTGAAAAAGGGTGCTAATTTAGAAGTCTGTGATAATGTGCCTATTCAGATTTTTTTTTGAAAAGGTGGTAATTCACAATTCGTTTGAGAAGATGCCGATTCAGAATTATTATTGAAAATGTATCAATTTAGAATTTTTTTTGAAAAGGCGCCGGCGTAGAGGTTTTTTTGGGAAGATGGCGATTTTGAATTCTTTTTCAGAAGGTGTCAATTCAAAATTCCTTTTAAGAATGTGCTGATGCAGATTTTTGTTTTAAAAGTTGCCAATTTAGAGTTATTTTGATTCAGAGTGCTCTTCGATAAAACGCCAACTGAAATTTCGTTTTGTATAAGCCAAAAACATGTACGCTGTTTTCACTTTAAAAATTAAAAAAAAAATCATTTTAATGTTTTTAATCATTACATATTTTAATCTAAATTTTCACGTTTAATTTGTAATTGTACAATTAATTTACTGCCATAAATACTAATTACAATTAATATTTGTTATAACAATTTTATTCATTAGACACACCTTAATCAAGTATATTTTCAATCGGCACTTTTTCAAACAAAATTCTGAATATCGCCACCTCCTCAAAAATAATTCTTAATTAGCACCTTTTCGCATTAAGCAGCCGATATATTTATAGATATATAATAAAATTTAAATGTTTATTCGAATCATTGTTAATTGTATGTACAATCACAACTGGTTGGCATTTATTTAGGTCACTCTTGATTATTGCAGGTTGTGTAAAACATATTAACGCTACCGTATTAAAATTATCGTGGCAGAGGCGTACACTTTAAATATATCACAAACTTTCTGCAATTATAATCAATTTTACTTGCAATAAAACCGATAAGACATATACGAGGTTTCGTTTGATTACCAACAAAATTCTCCTCAATTTTTGTACGAATGACAATATTTATAAATAGTTTCAATTTAAAAATGGCCAATTAGTACAAAAGTATTTTTTATATTTATATTCGTTTTTTCTTAAAATCATTGTTTTCTATTTCAACTTTCTTAAATTATTCTTAATTTCTATAAAAATACATTTTTTTAAAGGTTATTGATAAATTACAAGTATTCTATATTATTTTAGAAAATATATTTTTTCAACCCCAATTAATATTTTATATTAATTCTTAATAATTATTTCAACTATAAAATCTTATCTTTTTTAATAAATATATTACTTTCATTGTGAACGAATGTTCAATAAGTAAAACTTCGATAAATTCACCAAACTTTTTTTTCTAACCCAACCAATTACTACTCCGGAAATCGTTACGATATATTATACTATATTATTACAAAATTTTCCAATAAAAACTGAAAAAAATAATAGAATATTAATATTAATTAATACAAACCAATGTAAGGAAAAGTAATGCGTACGTTCGTATATATATAAAATTAAAATCGTTGAACTCTGTAAAACGCGTAAATATATAGAACAAACGGTTCATCGAGATATTAATTAAACGAAAATTTCGATATTTTAACGATTCGCTCATCAAAAATGATGTAAAGTAAAAAGCGAAGAAGCCGAATGGAGGAAGTAGATTCAAAAGTCATTAAAAAATAATTGAAAAGAAGGAAAGAAAGAAAGAAAGAGTGTCGAAATATATATATATATAATATGGATAGCAATTTTAATTACGCGCGAAACGCTAATGACACTCCGCCACCGAAGATGGAATTTCATTGTATGCATTTTACTTATATCCATTGAGCAAAATTGAATATTAGCTCTCCAATCGCACTTTTTTTACACTCAGATTCTATATAGATACACACACACACATCACTTTTATTCGAATGTAACTTCAAACTCTATATATAATATCTTCAAGAAAATTTTATAAAAAAAAATTGTATATATAGGTATATATATATATAAAACCCGTGTGAGCGCGTATACAGTTTTTAATTTGAATAATACTTGTGGAATTTGCGTTAAAACGATGTAATAAAGGTTTATATCGAAGACAAAAGGTGTACTACCCCACCTCACCTTTATCGATTTTCGATAGTTTAACAAAGGCTTTACAAATTTCTCTCTCTCTCTCTCTCTCTCTCTCTCTCTCTCGTAGTCTCTCTTGTGCTCTATAATGTTCGGCATTCAAAGACTCGCATAAACAATGAAACTCCCGCTCCTTTTCCAATTCTCCTCGCTCGCCGGATTATACGCGGAAAGAGAAAAGATTTTAACAGTTCGAAAAAGAGGTGGGTTCCTATATACGTGTGTACTTGGTAATAGTCTATGAAACTACATGTTTTTTTTCTTCTTCTTCTTTTTCACTAATCGCATTGATTTTTAAATGGAAACACGTTGACTTTTTTTTTAATTTTATTATTCGCTTGTGTATAGAGTTTAATTAAAGTGAGATTTAACATTTGTGTGGGAGGTTTTTTTTTTTATTAAAATGTTTTATTAATTTCGTTTGTAATGATGTCGATGAGATCGAGAATTTAGGTGTAGTTTTTCAAAATTATTATCAATTAAGAATCTGACAGTCTGAGAGTTTGACAGGAAATAATTTTTTATCATATCAGCGAGAATGTTAATATGACTTAAAATTATAATTTACCGCGGTAAAAATTAAAAAAAATCACATGATATAATGTATAAAATTAATAAAATAAAAATATATAAAATAATTAAAATAATTAAAATAAAAATAAATAAAAAAATAAATCAAATAAAAATAAATAAAATCTAAATAAATAAAAATAAATAAAAATAATACCTTAATGTATACAATATACCATTCAATATCTTTTGTTACCCCCATAACATAATTACCAAAACTTCAAAGTTTCATATCTCGACTTACGGTTATCGTAAAAAACCTGGCAGGTGTTAATTTTAAAGTTTTTTTTATAATATGTGTGTGTTATGTAACTTAATTTCTGTTTTTTTTAAAACTGTGACAATAAATGTAAAAAATACAATTCAGTATTTTTTTTAACTAACTTTTGAGCGATATATTTTTTAAGGGAGTAATTGTACTTAAAACCTTGCTGTACCACTTGAAAGTTAGTTTAAAAATGTACGAAATCCGTGTCCGAGAAAATTTTTTATCGGTATATTGCATCACTTTATGTAAAAACATACAAAAATGTTATATTTTCGAAAATTTCGACTTTACAAAAAAACTTTAAACTAGGAAGTTATTCCATTTTCACTCGAGCAATCGTGTGTAAAATTATAAAACAATCTATTAAGAATTAATTATTTTTTTTTATTGAAAATCTTTTATAACTATATATGTTAAAAAATATTCAACATAATAATTGTATGTCAATAAAGGTCAATCATTACGTATACTTTGACAAATACGGAAACTGTAAGTATTAAACTTTCATTCGCCCATATATCATAGAAATAAAATAACTGGTAAGCAGCAATATATAAGAAAAAAAATGGGATAAATACCAATTTCTGATCAAGGTTCTTAACCAATTATTGATTGTTCAACCTCTATGTTCTATATACCTACAATTATTGTTAAGGTATTTATGCTCGTCTTTTCAAATGAAACATAATTATCAATTAAAAGAAGGCACATTTTACTCTTTGAATTTAAAATTACACTGAGAGAAGTAAATCGTGCATTTGTTATTATATAAATGGAAATTTTTTTATAATAAAATTAATATTTCTTCGATATTAATGCTAAGTTCGTCACTATTATGATTTTACCAAAGTGGAAACGAATAAAATTTAATAATACTTAGGCTGTACAGAAATATTCATCTGTTGATATTCCTTTCTCTCGGTGTAAATTTAATTCGGAAGGAGAAGCGTTATAAATACCTTAAAAATAATAGACAACACCGAATGATAAATTCATCTACGCCTACAATTAGATGTGTGTAAATATTATTATTTTACTAAAATCACGTACATGCTAATCAGAAATTGGTGCATGATCAGCAATTATGTACACAACGGTATAGCATTAAAAATCCAACGCATTTCATCAACGATACAAAAAAAAATCTCACTTATCGGTCACTCTATTTACAAACACAATTAGCAAAATATTCGAATGATAGCGAAGTATGTGCACCGTATAGTAGTATGTACACCGGAAAATTGTAATTAAATTTTATAAATACTCCGGTTTGATATGTGTATATATATATATGCATCAAACATTAATTACATCGACTTTACGATATTGATCACAAAATTTGTATCGTATACACTATATAAGTAAATATTAACTTTCGGCGTTATATCACACGTATGTTATTCTAACTTAGTTAAACAATTATAAATTCGACGGTCAATAATATTCAAATTAATTTCTCCTTTTATTTCGATTAATTCGCTCATCGATAACATATTCACGCAACTTTGATCTAATATCAATTAATATACGTATATGTATGTATGTGTGTATGTATCGTACAGACGCGATGTAACATACCTTTACTTTTACACGCACACACACACACACACACACACACACATATATATGTAAATGTAAAGGTATATTACATCGCGTCTGTACAACCTCATGAAATTTGATATTTTTCCAGTAAACGTGAGAAAAGACAGAGAGAGAGAGAGAGAGAGAGAGAGAGAGAGTACGTATACAGGTATATATTAGACATCGATATACATGCACATCGTAGGTCTCCTCACACTTACAACGAATTGCTTTTGTATGTTGTTTGTACGACATATACATATGTATCAACCCCTTTATAACAATGTGAGTTTTTACACGCGGACGCGATCTCCTATACGCGGTGTATATTTGCTTACAACCAGAGTATATATACCCCGGGAACGGCTTAAGAAAATAAGAAGAGAGATAGAGAGGAAAAATGTGGGTCTGTCTGTAGGAAAATGAAGGGAAAACTGTAGGTGATACTCAAGAGTCCTTCAAAGCGATATATATATTCGTGTGTGTCTGTGTGTGTGTGTGAAGGGAAAACCTGTTATCCAATCTTGTACAGGGGAAAAAGAATCTTAGAGAGATCAGGAATGACGTGTTTTTTCGTGTACACGAGAGTTTAAAGGATTTTTTTTTCTGTAAAATGTATATACTCAAAATGATATATATGTATATGTACGTGTATGTTTTATTTTTAATTCGTGTGTATTTTTATTATTTTATTACTCGCGGTGGGTATTATCTTTTTGTTTCTTTTTACTTGTAAGATGAATGATTTTATCGATGTTACGGATAGGCGAAGTGTTATGTGAAGTGCGAGTTTATATTTTACGACGTTTCAGTGGGCAATACAATTTTTTTATATTGCATGGGTTTTTTGTTAGTCGAGTCGGATGGGAGAAGATTTTTTTGATCTAACAATTTTTTGTGGAATTTTTAATTGTAAACTTCTGCACTTGAGCATTTTTGGAAATTTTCGAGAAGATAGAATCGAGAAACGTAGGACTACCAAGAGAAGGATTTTTTTTTTTTTGAGATGTCATTTATTTTCCTACTTTTGGCATTTTTTGGACAAAAGTTTTATCTTATTTAGATAAAGATTTTTTATATTTAAACTTTTACAGTACAATTTATATTTGTCTTAAATAAAAAAAAAAGGTTTTTTTTTGCACTATTTTGACATTTTTATACATTCAATTTGCCAGTATTCGGTTGTACATAAAAAGTTACAATACAAAAATTAATAATAATTAAACATTTTCTATATTTATGTTTTAGACTATTTAATTTTTTTTGTATGTCGTAGAAAAATGTTTTGGCACCATTTTAAAAAGTGCTACCGTTTAAGACCTATTCAACGTGCTTGGTCCAAAAAAGGAATGTTTACTTCTCTATTTATGTAGAATATATCATAAAAATTTCAGCCAAATCAGTTCAAAATTGGCTGAGTTATTCGATTAACTTGACTACATACATACATACAATATTTTTAAAAACGTTTAAAATGACTTATTTATTATATACATATATTTTTAAAAACGTTTAAAATGACTTATTTTCTGGACGAAAAATGTTTTTATGTATAAATAAACAATTATTCATAGTATTACATTTGTTCGCGATGGTGAAAATATGAGGCACTCTCGTGCAACGATCGCGACTCAAAAGAAAAAAAAAACCTTAATACTTTCTCATTCTCATCTCTTACACGTATTTTCCGTAAATTATTTACATTTTTATAAATTTTTAATTTATCATTAATTTGTTATCGGAATGTATTTTAAAATCGCGTATAGAAAAAGAAAAATATGACACACGCGCGACTGACGTAATACACGTGTGTTCTACTTATCTTCATTTCGATTACTAATTCGATTCCATTCTCTTTTGGCACGTTTATTTTACAATCGTCGTATATTTGAAACAGGAAAAGGTTTATACTTTCCGAAACGATAATTTTAAACACTTTGGCAATTTTTAGAAATTCAAACGCGAGTTTAAAATATATATTTAATGCTTGCATCGCTATCGTATTCCAATATTTTCAATTCGAACGAAAATATCAGTCTTTTTTTTCTCTTGGAGGAGAAATTAATAGTGAAATATGTGTAATTAATCATAAAACGTTCTAACTTTGGTTCGTTTTGTTTTTTTTAACTCTTCTAAACGTGTAGTTGACACGTGGTGTGTGTATACATTTTTGAATTTCGATGAGAATGTTAAATGTTTATAAAATTTTGATCCAAGAAATTATTATTATCGGAGGTGTATGTATCATCGGCTCAATGTAATAAAAGGTGTCGGTTCAGAAATAATTTTCTAAGGTGCCAATTGAAAATTTTTTTAAGAAGATGAAGATTGAAAATTCTTTTGAAGAGGTGCCTAAAAATAATAGTTTATAAATGTAGTAATTAAACATATTAAGGTGTTACCACAATTTTAAACAGGGAAAAAGGAAATTATTTTTTGGCACCTTATTAAAAAGATTCTTCGATTTGCACCTTCTTAAAATTATTATTACTGAATCAGCACCTTTAAATTATTTCTGAATCTGCACCATTTTGCACTAAAACGACGACATATATATATATTGTTTTCGACCGTTTTTCATCAAATTAAAAAAAAATTACAATTTTAAATAAATTATGTATCGATGTGCGACTACATCTTATGACGAAGTAAACAAAAACTAGGTTAGAAGTTCCTAATTCAATCACTTAGATGAAAAAAAAACTTAATTTTTTAAAACGAATTGTTATATAATTACTAAAATAATAATATAATAATATAATAATTAATCGTCTCGTTGAGAACAATCGTTGCAATCCTCCATTAAGAAAATAAAAAAGAAGACATGCATTATTAAAATCACAAACTTCCGTATCAATTGACGAACGACACGCTCCCGTGTACATATATATTTTAAAACGCGCGTCACTTAAAATCTGAAATTCAGCATCGATAACATTAATACACACACACACTCATATATATATATATACATATCGATTGATGCGCAATGACGTTACTCCTCCTCGAATCATTTAAATTTTACGAGGAAATGCCACGTCGATTCGAAATACGTATCCTCGACGTTACTTAATGTACTTTAATTAATGAACACACACATATATATAGATCCGGTAAGTGTGACACTAAAAAAAATCAAACGCATGTAACGAGTACTTTAAAAAAAAAAAAAAAGGAAAAATTCTTCGATCGTTTGTTGTTGAATAATTGAATTCTTTTACGGAGATTTTTTTGTTTACTTGAAACTGCCTGATTGCGACGTATACACACACGTGTATATATACACACGTATTGGGAATTATATCGATTTAAAATTGAACATATCGACGATTAAATTGTTTTAAGTATTTTTTTTACTTATTTATGTCCTTTAGCTACACATACATTTCGTTGAGATATTACAAGAGATACGTTTGTATACGTGTATAAGAAAATTTAATGAGTGTATATATTATTTTAATTTATATTAAATTTTTAACGGTCTGTACGAGCCAGAATATATAAATATTCCTAATCATTAGTCCATGGTGTGCTACAAATTTGCAGCCTCTACACCAAGTTCGATGAGTATAGATATTTTAATTCTGGAGACTAAAAATTGATGTGGAAATAAAAATTATTATTAAGATAATTTTAAATATAAATATAGAGAAAGTGTATGATAAAATTGTAATAAATGTTTCGACCACAATTGCCAGTTGGTCTCATCAGTAAGGACTGGCAATCTACCTTAGACATTGAATATAGAATTTATATCGAAATAGACCAAGAACAATACTATTGAATGGGGTATATATATACATTTAGAAGACTTTATCACTTACATGTATTCAAAACCAAGAAAAAACCCCTAGTGGATAAATGTAAGTGATAAAGTCTTCTAAATGTATATATATACCCCATTCAATAGTATTGTTCTTGGTCTATTTCGATATAATTTCTATATTCAATGTCTAAGGTAGATTGCCAGTCCTTACTGATGAGACCAACTGGCAATTGTGGTCGAAACATTTATTACAATTTTATCATACACTTTCTCTATATTTATATTTAAAATTATCTTAATAATAATTTTTATTTCCACATCAATTTTTAGTCTCCAGAATTAAAATATCTATACTCATCGAACTTGGTGTAGAGGCTGCAAATTTGTAGCACACCATGGACTAATGATTAGGAATATTTATATATTCTGGCTCGTACAGACCGTTAAAAATTTAATATAACATAAAATTCACGAGCGTATTACTCTTTAAAATATTATTTTAATTATTTACAAGCAATTTTAAAAAGTAAATGAAAAGTGTATTAAATATTGTGAATATATATTTATTTATTTTACTCCCCCTGTATTATCCGACGTGATGGACTAGGTGCGCGCCGGAAAATTTCCATTTTCCATTTAATACCTTCATCGCTTATGCTAAAGGTAACAAATCGATAGGTTTAATAGAAAAATCTATCTTGCGCGTGACAAGTGTACGAAGAAAAAAAAACGTATATATACGTTATTAATTAGTTTTTTTTTTCATTTTCCTTTTTTTTTATCCTGACGAAGAACAATTTTTCGAGATTTTATATTTTAGGGTGGAAAAAGGATGCAACTCGAGTTGAGCACTTTTTTTAATTTATAATTGATAATGGAACTAGAAGGCATTATTTATACGTACTTATATAAAATATGTCTTTCTATGTTCAAATGATACAACACAAGAAAGATTTAATTTGAATTGAATCTTTTTAGTCTGTTTTTCTAAAAATTTAAACGCGCTGAGTAGCTGTCAGATGGAAAGCTACATACAATTAAGAAACACATCGATAATGTAAAAAACGAAAGATTTAAAATACTTAATGAAATTTTTACCCAACACTGCGCGAAATTTTCGAAAAAAACGATTGTTAATATCTGTAACTTTATATTTTTATATTAGAAAACATATCATACAAGCTGAACACGATTCTTTTCCCAAAAACATACGATGGTCTCCTCGTTAATTTGTAACAATTAATTTAAAGAATCTTTCCTTAAAATATCCGTCACTTCTAGTAAGTACGAATGCTGATTTTGGATCGTTTGCTGAACCAAGAATTCTAACAGTTCTATTGGATCAATTTTTTTAACCAGAATTTCAGCATGATTTCAGCATAAGGCCAGGTAATGAACAGGTGTCAAGTGATCACAGGATAATCAGGTGTTTCCGCATCTAAAAACGTAAAAACTACATTCTATCGCCTATGTGTAATGCTAATTCACTGGTATCGTACAAACACATACTGATTCATTCCCTCTGTCCCTCCAGCACAAATCGGAAAACTTAGTGAATTTTCAAAAGAAAAAAAAATATTAAAAAAAAGCATCGATTACCTTATCACACACCCATCATCATTGTGTAACTCACGCACACGCGCAACAATTGAGTATGCACGTAGCTAGAGTAGGTGGTAGCGGAGGATGGGAGGTGTGGGGGGTGGGGTGGTTGGAGGTAGAGGGATGAGTTTGTATAAAACAAGGGGAGGAGTGTCAACAGCAGCCAGGAAGCTTTCGCGTAACGCCGCGGCAAAGCAATTAAACGTACTAACTTCTCATCAGCTGTAGCGAGGCACATCCCAACGTAAACAAGTTTCGAGGTATATAGACCCCGTACCTAGGAATTCCAAGTCCTGGCTTTCCCAACCAGACCCCGAGGTATATACCCGAGGTTCCGCGAGCATACGTGTAAGTATATATATATATCGACTCCTCCATACTCGCTGAATATGTTTCCCGTTATACACGTGTATATGTGTGAGCCCCGGTGCGTGTACGTGTACAAAGTACTCACACGCACACGCGTATAACCAAAGTATCGCCGTCATTTGCATAAGCCTTTATGTAGTTCGTCTAGTCCTCCCGATCGACAGGTTTAGATAAATAGGCTACCCCGCAAGATCGCACATGTGCGTACATGTATTGCCTGGAGTGAGAGGGAGAGTCTCTGAATTCTCGATCATTGTGTGGGTATACGAAAGCGATTTTTAACCAAAGGATGTGTGTGTCTACGTGTAAGTATAATACGTGACTTTTCATCGTAGAATTTCCCTTGGATGTTTTGTGCTTGTGTACACGTTGAGCAAACGCATTTGGTACTTGTAGGGTAATTCTTTTTAACAATAATCTATTGCACAGGCCCCAGAAGAAATTTTGTATATAGTACCATGTAGATCTACACAATTCGCCATGCTAAATAAATACATCGAGGTCTTGGTAAAAATAGATAATTTTCTACCAGGGACCAACATGTATATATTTCATATATTTTCGGAACCCGATATTCTGTTAAATTTTTCCGAAGGATTTTGATACGACATCCTAAACTAAAAGTGTAAAAAACACTGTTTTTCGATAAATTTCAGGCTATATAACACTGTTCATTTTTTTCTCTCTAGAAAAATTATTCATGTCAAGTATTCTTCTTTAAAATGCCGTTGAGTTTATTCAAATACCAAAATCCAAAATCCAAAGAAAAAAATTTTGGACAAACTCAACGACATTCAGGAAAGAAAGAATTAAGTACCGTAAAGTAACCAATTTCTGATCAATATATTATTTTAATAAAATAATAATATTTACACAAATCTAATCGTTGCTACATACAATATCAAAGTTAAACAATGAATAATTGGTTAGTAAGCTTAACTAGGAATTGGTATATAAATACCGAAAATCTGCTAATCAGAAATTGATACTTCCCACTTTTGTTTCTTAAATTGTTGCTCTCTTTAAAAATAGCAGTTATTTTATTTTTCTGAGATGGCTAAAATGAAGTTTAATGCTTATACTTTCTGTATACGTCAAAATATATACAATTATTACCCTTTATTAATATAAAATTATTCTATGAACGTACGGATTTGCCTTTTCTAATCAACTGAGTATTTGACGGTATAATGACATCGAAAATTATTCTGCAAAAAAAAATTGATAGTGCTACGTAACCTCAAATATGTCAAAAAACAGTGATTTTACACTTATAGGTTAGGATATCTCAAAAACCTGATGTAATAAAACAATTTTATTCTACGGTCAGATTCGGATTTAGCACATCAAAGTCCTTAGGAAAAATATACAATATTTTCGGGTTCCTGAGCCTTAAGTAGGCTTGCGTTATTAGTAAACTACACGCACAAAAAAACTCAATTCAAGTCTTCCATACTTTTACGGGAGGAGGTGGAGGAGGTTTTCTTCTTATACTGAGAAGTCCAAACTGGAAATCGAGGACGAAACGCCTATAATTTTTGGAAAGGCCATACTCTAGAAAATTGCAACACAACCATAGTAGACAAAAAGTTAAAAAGTGACTTCTATTATTTAAAATTAAGTTTCGGTTCGGAAAGATCGATACATATAACTTAAGGGGGTTCCATACTCAATTTTTGATGATTAATTAATAAAAAAGTAAAACAGTATATGAAAAAGTAAGAGAAGAGGCGCCTTCGTTTATCGATAATCTGTGATAACTGTGTGCTGCTTTAGATTAAAACATTATTGCATTTTTGAGAAAAGTCTTACCAAAAATATCAAATCTTTTCACCTCGTTGAGGTTAGGTTCACATTTTTGGTAAGACTTTTCGCGAGAAACGCGATAATCTCGGTAAGAAAATAAATATTTGAACACCACCGTATTTGCGTAAAAAAAGTCGTACGACGTTTCGTCTGCTAGGTTAGCAAACCTCTTCTGATACTAAAATTTTATTAAAATACACAGATAAAAATCACAAACAAAAAAAGAGAATAATCAACAATCAGATAAAAACAAATATTACCAGTTTCGAAAAGAAAAAATAATTAATTACATAACTCTTGACTAGAGTTGAGTCAAGTGAAATTTACCTTTCAAACTGGCACCAATATATACATCTAATACAAATCTAGTTAAGACATAAATTTCACAGAAAAACAATAGACTTTTAACAAACTTGTACATAATAAGCCGAATATAAAAGCAGTTACAAAATGTTCTTAAAAATACTACTTACAAGGAGGGGTTCCACCTTCCTGAAAACGGATTTCGTTGCAACTTTGAAAGCTGTTTTCTGGTACCCAAATATGAAAGAATTCATATGAAATTCAGTTGCATAGGCTGTTTGACAAAATTTATACGCAGTTATCGAAAAATCGCGAAAAAAATATGTTTAACCCTAGTAGAATTTTAAATATGAAAAATGGGCTTGAAATTAAGAAATGGCCAGTGAAACTGGTCAGGTTCTATCTCAAAATGAAACGCTTTTTCACACCTTTCTTGACCATTTCTTAGATGGACATAACCTTCATCAAATATGAAACAACTTTTTGGGTAATCCTGTAAAACTTAAAGCGTGTTGTGAAATTTGATCGGTTTTACCATTTGTAATAGATACAGACGATTGTTTACGCTATATAAATAGTACTTTTAAAGATATATTGACATTCATCATTTTTCTCTCAAATTGAGCCAAATCATTTTTAGGAGCTTGTTCATGGCTATTATACCTAGCTAAAATGGCCAATTTTTCTTAGTCTACTTAAAATTCCAAAAGCATTTTTGATGGTCAGAAAAGGTTTATAAATTGGAATGAAAACTATGAAATGGGCAAGAAAGGTTCGAAAAAGCGTTTCATTGCTGTACACGACCTGACCAAGCGTCCTAGCTAGTTTATAGATTGACATGAGAACGCTACTCAGTAAATGGCTACAAAATTTTTGTTGATTCCACCAGGGAAGCTTAATCGCCAATAACTCGGAAAGAAATAGACGTAGTTCCTCAAACTTAAATCCATTAAACAGTTGAGATCAAGTAGGTCTAGTTTAAAAAAAAAAGCTCAAATATCTAAATTTGAATAAAAGTTATGG
Source organism: Theocolax elegans (assembly GCA_026168455.1). Lineage (NCBI taxonomy): Eukaryota > Metazoa > Arthropoda > Insecta > Hymenoptera > Cerocephalidae > Theocolax > Theocolax elegans. The sequence goes on from CM047428.1 coordinate 7,654,459, forward strand.
AAAAAATAAGAATTAGACGAAATATTTGCCTAAAAAGTCTATGAAATTTTAATACTAAATTTTCGTTAAAATTTTATCTAATTCTTATTTTTTTCATAACTTTTATCCAAATTGAGATATTTGAGCTTTTTTTTAAACTATGTCTACTTGAGCTCAACTGTTTAATGAATTTGAGTTTGAGTATGTGCGTCTATTTCTTTCCGAGTTATTGGCGATTAAGCTTAAACATATTTTTTTTCACAATTTTTCGTTAACTGCGTATAACTTTCGTCGAACAGCATATGAGACTGAATTTCATATGAATTCTTTCATAATTGGGTACCAGAAAACAGCTCTCAAAGTTGCAATGAAATCCGTTTCCCGGAAGGTGGAACCCCTCCTTGTTAGTTTAAAAAAAAAGAAGATACACTTAACTTTTTAACCTCTAATATATAACGTAACGTTATGGAAACGTTGCTTTCGCAATGTTAATGAATTAGTTGTTAAAATGTTACTATATAACGTTGAAATGACTTAAAAACAAAGTAATCAGTAATGTTTAAGGAATGTAAATTACCGCTGTTAAATTTCGTTAAAAACCATCGCTATAACAATCGCACAATGAAAAATCACAATTATCCTAAAGTAAAAAACGTAAAACGAGTCATAGGCAAATTTTACATGTGCGTTATTGCTAACGTATTGTAATGAATTTACAATTTAATAATTTGGGGATCCACTGTAGATCTTGTCATACCCATTCCAATAGCATCAATATGCTGTCTCGAAAAATTTCGATGATTGCTACTTACATTTTCTGTAGGAGTCACAATTTCAATCTCTTCATTATTATTATTTCTACAATTTAAATGGAAAAGAGTAGAATCATTATTCCGATTTTCAATAGCTTGAATAGCTCGTTGTAATTCTTTAATTTGTTGAGCCATTGCATCTCTTTCCTCTGTTAGATTCTCCACATTTCGAAGTGCATCTTGTAATAACGGGTTGTTGTTTTGACAATATTCTCGTAACCAACTACCATCAGGATTTGCATCTTGAATCCGTTGAACTAACTCGGTTTTATTTCCTTTAGTTAGTAATTCTTTGTTTTGCAAAATTTCTTTCAATTCTGCTATGGTTAAATCTTGCGGTTCAACCATTTTTTTTTTTTTTTTTTTATATGTAGCAATTACATTTAAATTTTATTTGTTTAAATATATTTATTTTGGTACTTTATCCCATTTCTGAAAATTGTAATGAATTTACAATTTAATAATTAATTCAATCAATCTTCTTTATTTTTTACATTGACATCTTAATTCGTCAAAAACAATCAATCAATTGAACAGAGCTGCGCATAACATAACAACGCGAACATAACCACGACGATCGTCAATACATAATTACATTGTTAGTATAATAATACCTTACAGTATTTATAATACAACGTTGCACTCTGCTTTCAACAATATATCACGTTGCCCATTCAAACGTTAATCAATTTTTAATTCAAACGTTTAATTTAAACGTTAATAGCAAAGTTGCATTACTCATATCTCCTACAAAGAAAAACGTACATACGTTAAAAATGTGTATAAGTGCAAAATTAGATAGCGCGATCGTTAAATATAGAAGGCCGAATCGCGTAAACGTAACAACGAGCTACAATTAACATTGTCACCGTATGAGAGTGGCTCGCTCGCTCGCGATAATCGAACATCTTGTTACTAAACTGTTGAATTAACTTTCTCGATCAGTCCGGGGTTCCATTAGCCGTGAGGCAATTAAACAAATTGCGCCACGAATAAGGTGGAATGTACATGACTATTTTTGACAAATGAAAACCAATAATATCGATGCACTAATACGAAATTAATTTCCGAACTTCCAAGCATCGGCGTCGTATCTAAAAAAAAAGTGGGGAGGGGAAAACAAAAACCAACGACTACAACAACAATATAATTAGTTAATTAATTCCGTCGATACAGGAAAATAAAGAGAAAAAAGGAGATGGAAAGGAGGAAGTATAGCATTGTACATTCATAAAAGGTATAGTAATAGTACAATTAATTCAAGAAGTAATCAGGTTATCAATTTTTTAATTAACAGTAAAATATTAATTAATAATACTTCCGTATTATCAGCTATTTCTTCGTAAATACACATGTGTGCGCTTACAAACTTACACACACCCACACACACACACACACACACACACACACACACACACACACACACACACACACACACAAAATCATACACACAAAGACTTACGCACACAAAAAATCACACAAAATCATACGCACAAAGACTTACGCACACAAAAAATCACACAAAACCATACGCACAAAGACATACGCACACAAAAAATCACATAAAATCATACACACAAAGACATACGCATACAAAAAATCACACAAAATCATACACACAAAGACATACGCAGACAAAAAAACATACAAAACCACAGAGTTACATATAATTACACACTCAATCAATCCAGGAATAATCAATCAACGAATGTTGTTGCATGGAAATCCCTATTTTGACAACGCATTAAGAGAGAGACCGAGAGAGATAGAGCGAGGGAGGGAAAAAAAATTGATTCAAGTAGGTTACTCGGATTTCTTAGTCCATAAATTTAATGAGAAATTAACCTGGTTCTCGTTAAAAGGAAGTTGAAGGAGCTATTAAACTTTACGAAATAACACGGTCCGGGGGAGTTGCGTACATTACTACTTATTCAATGTACACATTCCGATGTTATTTCTTGAACTTTCGCTAACTCTTCTTCTTCCTCATCCTCTTCTTTTCTTTCCTTTCTTTTTTTCTTCTCCACCCCTCCCCCCCCCCCTCCTCTCATCTTCCTTTCCTTCAAACCGTCGTTCGTCGAGTTAAGTAACTTGATATTTTAATTACATTTTCTTTCACTCGCGCGCAACGCAAAGCTGTACACCTGTTCCGAGTCTTTTTGAAATACTAATTTTCACTAAATTATATATGTGCATGTATATATATGTACCGAGTGTATAAAGACGAATTTACTGGGCACTGTGTTACGGCATCATTTTTTTTTTGTTTTTTTGACAATGTTAATTTTTTTAGTTACGTTTTTGGTATATAGGCGATGGTAGTGCGTTTCGAGTGTTTACAGTGGTTCGCATAATATTTATTAGTGTGTTTGTTTAAATTGTTGAGTTACCTTATAGATTTCCTGGTAATTGAAATAGATTTTTATAGGGACTTATTTGACAATTTTGAAGATGCGGATTAATTGTTATTGGCAATATCGAATAAACGAATTCAAATTTTTATTGCATAGCTAAAAATTATCCAATTAATTATCGGCTGAAAATAATATTTTATTATTTAGTTATCGTATATTTAAAAATAGTTAATTACACTTGATTCGTTAAATTTTAAAGCGTAACGATAAAATGTTATTAGAAGAAAATACAAAATTAAATTTTTTCTTCTTCAATTTTATCAGCTAAAACTATAGTCGCATTTATGTAGTAAAAATATAATTTTTTTTTAGAAAATTTTAACAAGATATAATCAATTAAATAAGAATTAAAACAAAATATTATTAAGAAATTAATTTTTATGCAAAAATAACAATGTTATATGTATATTTTTGAATCTTATAAACAGTAAATGTTCAAATTAATAAAAAGCCTGTGTGTAAAGTTTAAACAATTACTGTCAAGAATAATCACGAAAAATGTGAAATAAATCCAAAAATTGGTGTGCTGTAAGGATCATTTGGCACCAAACCCTAATTTTGATACTTTCTCTGCATAACTTTGGTTAAAATAATTCTACCTTGTTACCTATAAAATTATAAACCTACAAAATTTTTAATCATAAAGATGAAAAACAAGTAAAAGTTTTTTTTTTACTTAAGTTTACCCTTATAATAATAATGCGTACAGTTAAGTAACTACACTGTATAATTTTATTAGTGCGACACTTTTATGGATTTTCTGGTTACGTTCGTATATTGAAAGTAAGAGAAGGAAAGGAACGATTCTGTCTGCAGTTTGTAGAATTTATTTCTATATAAGAATTATTTTCTTTAAATAACAAGGTGAGCAAATGGCTTAAGAAAAGGGACTCCTTTAAATCAGGTAAGTATGTATAATTTTATTTACGTTTTCGTACGATGATACAATAATAACTTGCGTAAACGACCGATCGACCACGAGCGAATATACAAAATTAAGGTACGCCGTGAAAGGAACAAAACGCGAAATCTACGTTCGTACGAATTTCGCTCCGAGGTTACTTATCTTGCGAAAGTAGTTTCGTTGTCAGCATTATCAGTGTTGGCTCAATTCGCCCGAGACCATCAGGGGCCTTATTCAGTAATTTTAACGCAAGCGCTAAGTACGATTTAACGCCAAAATTTGTCGATAAAAGTCACTTAACGAACACATTGTGGCGTTAAGTCGTACTTAGCGCTTGCGTTAAAATTACTGAATAAGGCCCCAGGAGTATCGTCAGAAAACCTCTCCGCCGATGACTGCGCGTCAGGCCACGTCTTGCGTCAGTAGGCCACGTCGTTGAATACTGGCACGACCGGAAAAACCCAGTGGTCAATTCATCTTCGTCGTTGGGCCTCGAGCGAAAGAGAGCCTGTCCTCTCGCGATTTTCGTAGCTTACCTACGATTTTCGCAGGACGGCCTCCCACTCCTTCGTAGCCAATCACATTCGCTACAATTTATCGGCGAGTACACACACATATACCTATACATATAGATATCCGTTTGTGCGGCTCATTCCGACACGTTACAAGTTAATAAGTAAGAGTATGATATTGTTCATTTGCACAAAATTTGAGGTTATGTATAAATTATCAAATTACATTTTCTTCCATAATTAACATCATATATTTATGGAATGAATTTAAGTTTGAGAGCGTCATTTTCGAAAATCGAATAAGGAATTGTTATTTATCGACCCGAAAAACCCCAATAATATATAAACATTTGCGGTTAATTGCACCTAAAATGTATGTCCGCCACTTTGGGTCCGCCATTTTTAATTTTGAAAATATAATAACAAATTCTTAATTTTTGACGAAAAAAAAATCTTTTAAACACCATTGAGTATAAAATACGTGAATATAAAAGATAAAATTAACAAGTTTTTGATAATAATTGATAAATAGCGTTAATAAGCAATTACCGCGCAACTCTAGCGTAAAACACCATCCTGCAGATTTACGTGAAAATACGTTGGCCCGCGACCACCATGAACTTGTGCCCAAACTAAATAGAAATTCACTTGTTGTTCGCTTACAATACAAAAAAAAACAATTTTTAACATAATTTCAATTATGTGAAACTTTATCAAAATAATACTTTATATAATAAAACAAAATATTGTTCAATATTATGAAAGTAAAAATGGAATAAAAGCAAACAGATAATTTGTAATAATGGGAGGCAAGTCTTGTATAGCAGCCTCAAAACTATCAGGTAGTGTGAATGTTACACCTGTATCATCGTATGTGTACATAGCCCCGCCACTGCAAAAGTTGAAGCATATACCTGATAGTTGTAATAGCGTCTCACTCTGATACTATTCCATAATATACATACTTTTCAAGTGTCTATTCAAACTATATCGAGAAGCTAAATGCTAAACTATTGTAGTATCAACTGCTTCGTACTACTAAGGTTACATTTTTCTTTCCGGCGTGAATAATTGTTTAACAGCTATAATATATATTACTGACTAAAAATGGTTATTTACGTATAATTAATTAATTATTAATTGTTTCGTAACATATCTCTCCGACACGGTATTCTGTTTGATTTGAATGGTATATGTGATTATTTTAGATTTTTACATACAGTTTAGATTTTAAATGTTTTGGGGTTTTGTTTATCTGTAAAAGAGGACACAGCTTTTGGATCAGGGATCTTAACCAAACTCTAGAATATGTTTTAAAAAAAGAGGGGCCGAAATATAAGCTATTACAGGCACAATCGTTTAATGTTTTTAAAAATAAACGACTATAAAATTTACAAGTTTTACGAATTGAATCAAGCTTTATAGTGCTTTATTATTCAATTTTTAACCTTAATCGATTTTACAATAGTTATAAATAAAGCAAAATATGTCCTTTTTGCTTTAGCGTCTCCTTAAGCGGAGTCCGTAGAGTACAGTTTGGGTGAAAAAATACGCAATTTTATGCAAAACCCGAATACAGAACTGCACTAGATAATCAAATAATAAGTCATTCTACAAAGTTTTAAGTAAATACAATAAAGACACCCTAAAAAATTTTTGCACCAAAGAATCACTGAGAATCGTATATTTTCGGTGCAGAATTTTTTTAGGGTATCTTTGTTATATTGACCTGGAATTTTTTAGAATGATTTATTATTCATTTATCTAGTGTTTATAATATTGCGTATTTTGTAAAATAAACGTAATAATTATTTTTTTTGCCCGGTCAGTAACACACCAGTTACGTTGGTAAAAAACGACTATTATAGCTTTCTTCATATTTTCGCATCACCAAATACATCCTAGAGTTAGATCATGATCCGTGTACCATACAGCTGAGGTTCTCCGTGTCAGTTAATAGTATATTACATACCATGGCCAGTAAAATAAGAAATGTCTCAGATCACATGTAATTGTCGGCCGAGGCGAAGCCGAGGTGGACGATCATGTGATCTGAGGCTTTCTTTTTTATTGGCCATGGTGTGTATACTATTTTTCTGCTCGACGTTGCCGGAAAACGGCAACTTCAATTCGCGCAGCGGCAACTTTCCGGCCGCTGCGCGAATTGAAGTCGCCGTTTTCCGGCAACGTCGAGCAGAAAAATAGTATACACACCTTGGCCAGTAAAAAAGAAAGCCTCAGATCACATGATTGTCCACCTCGGCTTCGCCTCGGCCGACAATTACATGTGATCTGAGACATTTCTTATTTTACTGGCCATGGTATGTAATATACTATTTTAAAGAGCAAAATATTGTAGTCGAGAATGACGAACTAACCAAAGATGTCAAAAATAAGCCTATATTGTAAAAATTTTATGTGTGTCCGATAAACACAATTTTGTTAATTCTCCACTTATTAGAATATTATCATGTATATTGCCAACATATTAATTACTTAAATTTTCTTCAATTGATAAATGTGTACCATTCTACACTTTTTCATTCATCGCTTTATTATATAGTTTCCTTTCTATTTCTTCAAACGAACCAAAATTACATATCGATCTCTGTGTTAAATACGTAAAAATGTAAAACTAATAAAAAAAAGAATAGCTCGCGTCTGACCAAATAGTGAGTTTTACTACTGATCATTCGCAGGCGAATAATTACACCGACACTTGCCGTTCAACGACAAAATATCAGTAATTTTCGCCGAGTTGGTGTGTATACATTTTCTAACGATCGAAAGGTCATATACGTATAATTACACGAGGGGTTCGCGTGTATAATACACGGTCCACTTAACGTTCTACTGTCAGTTGAGGAAGAGTCGTTTTTGAGTCGTTTAAGGTACACGTAACCCCCTTTTACAAACGTACACAATGTATACACAACACTTAAAATACTACTCGAGTCGAGCGTAATATTTTTTTTTATATATGTGTGTAACTGTGTCGTTGAATCGTTCGTCGAGTCAGCATTGATGGCAATTGATGTAAGTTTCGAGTGTAAGTTGGTGGTAATTATTCGATATATGTTTGGGAATGATTTTACAGGAGGAGATTACAACTTTTGGGAATAGAATGTAATTTATGTATTATTGCCAACTTATCATTAGCGTTCGACTAAGAAATCTTAAAACAAGTTTATTTTTATATCATTTACTATATGTGATTTATGAGGTAAGGGAGTGTAGGAGTTTATACGACATTTTCGTACTTTCCGTTATTTATATCTACAATTTTTAATATTTACACAGTAATTATTTTTTATGATCGCGTATTTTTTCTGATTCGTAACGAATATAATGCAATCACAGCAATATAATTACATAAATATCAAAAACAAATTTAAATAACAAATAATATGCAATATACAAATCTGTAATTAGCTACAACATTCCCTTGAAATGATTCTTTAAATGATTCCCGAGTAAAAAAAAATGAGTTCGGAACTAATTTGGGAGATGTCTAAGAAAATAAGTCTAGATGAAGTCTTTAAGTAGTTTAGCAACGGACACTATACCTGACATTTTTTTATTGAAATTTCTAGACATAATGCCAGACAGCGTGCCAGACTTTTTCATACCAACAATTTTGTAATTTTTTTTTCTCACAACACAACAAATTAAATTACATTTTAACATTTGAATTAACATTATTTTAAAATAATAATTTAAAGTAAATGTAGTACATTTAAAAGAAGCAGAATATAGTCTCATAATTAATTAAAATACTTCACGTTGTAAATAGCTTAGCTAAAAAATTTAAAAACAAAGTTAATGATGATACAATTTGATTAAAAAATTAAGAAATGTTTTCCATAAGTACGAAATACTTGTTAATATTGAATAATTTGTTGTTCAATTCTAATCATGCCGATTGTTCTACGCAATATTTATGTGGGTAAAACACCAGTAAATTAATATAATCTTAACATTATAATATTATCGAGTTTCCATGTGTAAAAATGTGCGACTGAATTGAAGGTACTTGTCACACTCCAGTTAGTGATACTGTCCTATACCGATACAGGGCGCTGGTAAAAAGGGATTCTGCTACATATGTTAGGTGGATTATTACAAGTTATTCTTTTGCACAATTTGTGCACAATTGGAACGCAATTTCCAAGGTGATATTCTTGTTTCGTAAAAGTGAACGAACCACCACACGATTGACGTATATCATTGAAGAATACGAAATGCGAGATGGCTGTCGCGATATTGATGCAATAGGAGAGAGGAGGATAAATTCCATACCGTTGAGCAACTGCGGTATATAATCACGATCCAATCTCCTCGTTATGGTCGTCACCGTCTTATAAAACTTTTATAATACATAAGGATTCCAGGTTGGTGTGACGTGATAAGGTATACCCGTGATCAGAAAATGAAACCTATTTAAAGTCTGGGTAATAAAACTATCAACGTTCATTGTGGCTTTATATAGGCAATATACATACTGATCCGAATGACAACGGAAGAATGAAAAATGAAAAACATTTAAGTCTGTCATAACTTACCAGGACAAGATACGATTTAAAAAAAATAAACCCTAATCCCTCCATTTGGCAAAAAGTTATAAAGAAAATAGAAAGTAACAACATTTCAGCCTAAAAAATTGTAAGAAATTTTGTTTATAAATTTTTAATTAAAATTCCTTACAATATTTCTTACACTTCTATAATTTTACGCCAAATGGACATTATAAGCAATCAAAGTAGAAGTATTTTTTAAAAATTTGTTTTGGTATCGCGTAATTTTGAACAACATATGCTAGAATTCGGATAAGATCCTTAATCGGAGGACTTGGCCTCTCCTAGTTAACTGTGATTAATAAAATATTACAACAAATTAGCCTATTAAAGTACACCTATTAAAGTCAATCCAGCATAAACTATCGACTGCTTTAGTTATTTTTAATTAAATAGCTAGTTTTTTGACTAAACAAAAAATATTTGTTCATTCCTTTGATATTTCTACTATTGAAAAATTACCTTTTTGATATATAACAGGAAATTTGCGTCATGTATACATCTATTTTGACGTTTCCTTGTTAATAATGAAGAACAAGAAGCGTAGATTTAAATCAACTCACGACGAAATCTTTGTATACAAATCACAGTGTTTATTTTAGAAGTCTGAAGAGGGTGGCATTGACCAACGAAACGTAACAAAAGGAAAGAATCTGTTAATGTTTTTATTTCACATTTCCTTTACTCATTTGACTCGGGATGATCGATAAATTTCCAATCATCGAGTGATAAAATCAAACCAACGACATGAATTAGCTTTTCCATTAAATGATAAAGCTGAAGGTGTTACATTATTTGTTGACATTAAGGGTATGAGTCCAAGTAATCCTCGTTTCCGACATCTAACTGCAATATCTCAGCACCGCACTCAACTACCGAAATGTAACGTACAAAAGGAATCTTGGGAAACCCCCTATCCGCGACACACAAATAGTTAATATAAATACAAAAAAACACGAACGTTCCAAAGTAAGAGTCTAAAGGTACATTCAATGTGACAAGGATGAACTTCGTAATACAATCATTTACTCGAACCCGAAGGTACACAGAGAAACATCAGTAGAGAATTAAGTGGGTGCCAAAGACAACTTTTATTCACCCTACTTTATCGACCGGGTTAACCCTTAACTAGGGGTGGGGTCCGATTTATCGAAAGCTCATTCAAAATTTGAGCATTGTTTCGAATTTCTAAAATTAGAAACGCATTTTTATTATTTAGAATGAAGAGAAATAGAAAGATCATCATTTCGAAAATAATGCATTCTTCAGTTTTTATATATTTGTTCCGAATATTCGAACTTTATAGTGTAGTGAAATAACTTTTATAATATTTGTCTACTAACACCTTGATAACAGACAATAATGTAGAAAATGATTTATCTACTATTTGGAATTCGAAATATTGCACCTAATACCAAATATTTGACGATTTTATTACTTTTGAAATAATGATTATTCTATTTTCTCGGTCCAAAATAACAAAAAAGTTATTCTAATTTTTAAAATTCGAAATATCGCACACATTTTGAATGAACCTTCGACAAATCAGACCCCACTAGGGGTGTGCGGGTACCTGTATATTCGGGTAACCCGACTTCAAAATTCGACCCGACGGGCTCGGGTCAGGCTCGAGTCGGGCTTCGGGTATCGATTTTCTCGCACTATCCGAAATTATCGATCTACCCGAAATTTTCAGACCGCCCGAAATTTTCGAACCACCCGAACTTATCGAATTATGCGAAATTTTCGGACTACCCGAAATTATCGGATTACCCGAAATTTTCGGGCTATTCGAAATCACCGAATTTACCCAAACTTTTTGTGAATGAATTTAAAGTTATTTGTCAAAGAATAATTATATAATATATTCTACGACATGAAGAATTCAGATAATTTGAAATAATAAACATGATTTAATGGGAAATACAGTTAAAATGTTTTCGTAGACAAGAATACTTTCTACAATAATAGTTTCGCATCTTAATATAAAACTAGCCATGTTACCTCGGTCGCTAACGCTCCATCGGTTGAATTACATTTTTGAAGCTAGACGTTGATTATAAAGTGTAGTCTTAAATTTATTGTTAGTTAATAATAAATAAATTTTAATTAATTTTGATACAATTATTTTATTTCATTTTGTAGCTAATTTTTTGTAACTTTATGTACTATAAACTATTAATTAAAATTTATTGTTATATTATTAAAACAAATGTTGGTTAGTACTATTTTCTCTCTGTATCTACAGGCTTAAAGCTGCCATATTTTGAATATAATATTAATACTTATGAAAATATTGAAATATATGGTATTTACAAATCTCAGTAAAAAGTAATTTATACAAACATATAGGCGTATATTTTAAAAACTTAGTTTACACAAAAAAATTACCTAAAGAATGTCGCTTAATGCAAACAATTTATTATTTGAAAAATGTATTTTTCATAAGTAATTTATATAAAAAATTTCGCTTGTGTAGACGGGATATAGAAATTTGACCCCCTAGTGGAAACGTATGAAACATATCCTATCGTTCAGACGGTCAAAAGATATGAATTTAAAAAAAAAATTCAACCCCAATAACCCTGCGGAAGCTGAGATATCCAGAAATGAAGTTTCTACCTTTAAAAAGACACTTCCTTAACATTTTAGCTTAGAAAAGACAGTTTGCAATACTTTCGATTAAAAAAGGTACTTTGTGCCATTTAATGTTGACTTACAGGCAGTCAGTCCATAGCTTTTTTAATTATCTATCAGTTCAGCTAGATTCGATTTGGGTGACACACCCTTTCAAGCTTCTACGTAAGGAAAACGTGTATATTTTGAAACAATCCTTAACGTTTTATTTTACTTTTTTATTAGTCGTTATAGTTTTTTAAAAAACAAAAATTAAGCTACGTAAAATACGTAGTTTTAAAGAGCTTACAAAAACCTTTAAAATGAGCACACGCGGGGTTTTTCACGACTTGTAGAAGCCGAGATATAAAACTTTGAAGTTTTGGTAATTTTATTCAAAGAGTGACAAAAGCTATTGAGCGGTAGTGTATATGTTGTTATTAAAAAATATACTTTGCCAAGAAAAAAAATTGTTCAAACATAAACCCTGATATATTGAAATTTTTGTCTCAAAAACCAATTGACGAAATATGTTGAAATTTTTTTTGTATTTAGCCTCTATTATTTTTTATTACCACGATATTTTTCAACCAATTTGACCGATTAGTTTCGAAGATATGAGCAATTAAAAACTTCATTAAGAATTTACTTACAAATATTTTTAATTTAAAAAATATGCAAATCATTGTTACTATAAAGACTACCTTTTTCCAAAATTCCAAGCGGATTGAAAGCTTTTTGTGCCCGAAATCGTTTGCCATAAAAATGCAACTTTTTCGGTATTTAATTAGTTATTAAAAGTAACTCTCTACCACCATAATCTTTTCAGCTCATTCGGTCAATTAGGTTTAGAGTTATCGCCTAGTCGAACTCAATTATATCAAGTATAACAGTCAAAAATTTCAAAAATAATTTTCAAAAATTGAAATTTTTCAATAAAATAAATGCGAATCTGCAGATCTAAAAATAATACTTCTTCAAACACACAGTGACACACGAAAAATAGCAAAAAATACTACTATTACAAAGCTTCGTCTACGAGGAAGCAATAATTAATTATTCTGTTACTACTTAAGATTGGCTTTGAAAGCCAGTGTAATTTGCAGCAAAGTCAATTGAGAGAATATTGAATTTTTTTAGATGATTTAAAGTAATGGATTCGCTAATTATGATTATGAAATAACAATAAATGGATAGAAACAAATAATTGGATTTTTTGTTTTTTATCCGAATTGTAGAAACTAAAGCTTTAATTCTTTTTTTAATAAACTGCTAAGGGTGTTATCAAACGTATTGAATTGATAATATTTATGGATCAAGCGTGAAACCTAACTATTCGGTTATTTAGTGACATTCACAGACATGTAAGAGAAAAAATTTCACTGTAACATTGTTACTTCACATTCTTCAACGGTTCTCTATTTTTTATATCTAAGTCTCCCGTTTCCAAATTCCAATTCAACGGGTTCGGGTTTTGATTTCTTCGAGCTATCCGACATCGGGCTGGCCGGAATTTTGCGGGATACTCGATTATATCAGATTACCCGATAAGTTTGGGTAACCCGACTATTTCGAGTAACCCGATAACTTCGGGGAACCCGATTATTTTTCGGGTCCCGAAAACACTCAAGTACCCGCCCGAACCCGAGCAAAAAACCCGAACCCGATCGGGTCGAGTATTTCAGGTACTCGCACATTTTTAGACCCCACCCCTTAACTAGAAATATTGTTACTAATATACGTAGCTGCTTTGAATTGAGTTAGTAAAAAAAATTGGTTCAATTATCGATAGTAGTAAAGGTACCTTATAGCGCGCCGAAATGGGCATGGCCTAATAGCAATGGTGTCTGGCGCGGACAATGGGGGTGTCTGTCATTGACAATGGGGTGTCTGGCCCGGCGATGTCGTCACGGCGGGACCCGCGAGTGCGGGAGAAAGAGAGAGAGAGAGAGGGGGGGGGGAGAGAGACTGATTGATTGATTAACTTTATTCGGCCTTTGGGATTGAAATCCCGTAGGAACTTACAATGTTATGTACATCTTGATTAAAACAATTAAAATAATTACAGTGAATTGAACAATTTCATTTACAATATATAAATTATAAAATTTTGCTTAAAACTAATTAACGCCTTTACTTAAATTTTGCGATACAGTCGATTTGTACAACTAGTATTAAAAATAAAATAACTATATAAAATAACAATATAAAATAACAATATAAAATTAAAATAAAGATAATAAAATAATAATAACATTAAAATAATATAAAATAAATAAATAAATAACAGATATAACGACGAGAAACAATGATCTACATACAATTTTCAGCTGCTTCTAATCGAGGCGAGGGATTAGCGGTGAGGGTTCTCCGAAACTGTGTTCCGAATAATTCAATATTTATCCTTGTGTTGAGTAATCCTGTAGAGTAGGTTGAGGTCCTGAACTGAATCCTGTACATTATGTCCTGCAGAAGATCATCTTATAAGGTAGCAGTTGAGGTATAGTAGACAGTATTTGAAATATGCGTAGACATCAATTAAGCGTATCCAGCCTCATCCTAGAAAGTGGTGGTCCTCCGTTGGTGTAAAGCCTCCTTCGAGTACCTGCAACAGTATTAGTAACTAATACTGAACTGAATTTAGAGTTGAGGAAAGCAGCAGGTTGTCAAAACTTAGTTGCAGGTAGGGAGAAGGAGTGGTAAAGTAAGGTTAGGATACTACCTCCACAACATATTAACTTTGAGGAAAGAAACACTGTTATTTGTACCATTACCTTGAACAATTCAGCTTGATGTTGAAGTGAGGATGAAACAGCCATCTCCGGAACCTGGTGAGGAAGAATCAGCTGAGAAAATATTCGGTGCAGTGTTAATGCCGTTGTTCCCGCATGCCGCACCTGAAACACATAAACAAACTGGGACGAAATCACATTAATAAAGGTTTATTTCTATGGAACTAGTGTATTTACCTAGTGTTGGCGTTGTTCCTGTTGACGAGGCTCCGGGTTGATAGAATCCAGCAGTTGTGACGGTGCACGGGGACGGAATTCTTCACTGCACACAAACTATACGTGTGTCGGATCGGCCGAGTCAAGCGAATGAGAGCCAACTGTTGCGCGTGGCGCATGCGCGCGGACTCGCTGATCGGTTCAACGCAAAGAACTCGGTGATTCCGATTAGGGCCGTTGAACGATACAGTTTGATA
Organism: Theocolax elegans; assembly: GCA_026168455.1. NCBI lineage: Eukaryota > Metazoa > Arthropoda > Insecta > Hymenoptera > Cerocephalidae > Theocolax > Theocolax elegans. Next base: position 7,669,475 of record CM047428.1, read on the forward strand.
TATATTTAGTTTATTTACCGAGAGTAGTTATTTTTATTTAATTGTTTTTCAAGCTTCTGCAGGTGAGAGTTCCTGCCTCAAATTTCCGTTCTTCCACCTTCCCGTATAAGCTATGAAAATGTGCGCGTGTGTGTGCGGTAATCGCGAGTAGAGCAGCTGGCGACCGTGACTAGTTTGTTCGTTTTCGTTATTGTATAATTATTTTATTATTATTATTAAAATCTCTAGCTATGAATAAAAAGTGTAGTTTATTTAATGTATGGGAGCCGTCCACCCTGATCCCCAGTAAACGTGTTTTACGTTATTAAAATATTCCGATATTTCGTCGAGTTTATTTTGTAGTTCTACCCAAGTATCCGAATCGATTACTAGGCCTGTCATGCTTATTTAACAGTTGAATAACGGTTTCCATTTTTTGATTATGAAAAACTTGTACACTGACATTTATTATTTTTGTAGCCGATTTATTTAGCGGGTACGAAGTTTTGAGTAAATTTCGATGCAACGTGTGTCTTTTACCTTCTAAATTCACATACACTTTTTTCTCACTGTCCATTTGTTTGAAGGTTTCGTCTTCGGTAAAAATGAAATCATTTTGTAACAAATCTTGAGCCATCCTTGAAATACTTTGTCGCACAGGTCTCGACAAGTTTACCGATTATACGAACACTAGTTTACAGAAAAGATGCTGCAATATTGCATTCAGGGTAAGCGGTGTGTGCTTTTTAAACTCTGACAGGACCCACGCAAAGGTCGCTCGTAAAATAGGAGGGGGTTTATTTAAGTGGTTACACGATTGTACAAGTAACTTTAAAGTCACATGCATTAATAAAAAGGCTATTTACGTATTTTGGAATGCGCGCGCACTCCCTCTACCTCTCTCTCTCTCGCGCCAATGCACTCCGCCGGACCAGCTGTGACATCACAGCGTCAGTGCCACCCTACCTATACACGAGTACTCTCTCTCTCTCTCTCTCTCTCTCTCTCTCTCTCTCTCTCTCTCTTCCTGGCATGTCATCACTTAATTTATTGCCCATTATTCATTATAATCATCAATCTAGCATATATTGTCATAATGCAGTAACTATATCTCGAAATAATCAATTCATCGTCTCGTCATCTCCTAATTTATTTATTACGCCTCTTTCTCAAGATTCATCCTCATTTACAGTTGGTTCTAGTGTTCAGAGTTCTGATTCTTGTACAGAAACAGTTATATCGCATCTAATGGCATCGGCTCTCTCAGCCTTTGATACACTCGCGCCTGCTAAGCTTGTAACTGTAGGCAACAAATTTAAGTCATGGGTGACCGCGGAAGTCAGAGGCTTGCTTAAGTCTAGGATTGCAGCCTTTAGGGGTAAGCGGTGTGTGCTTTTTAAACTCTGACAGGACCCACGCAAAGGTCGCTCGTAAAATAGGAGGGGGTTTATTTAGGTGGTTACACGTTTACATTAACATAATACATTAGGAGCTTGATTTGCTCGCATAAATATCATTTCATGTCCAATATGTGCATGCGAAAAAGACGAATGAGATGTAAATCACGCATTCTGTCAATCCGAATGTGTGTCTTTTACCTTCTAAATTCACAGACACTTTTTTCTCACTGTTCATTTGTTTGAAGGTTTCGTTTTCGGTAAAAATAAAATCAGTTTCTAACAATGCTTGAGCCATCCTTGAAATAATTTGTCGCACAGGTCTCGACGAGTTTACCGATTATACGAACACTAGTTTACAAAAAAGATGCTGCAATATTGCATTGAAGGTGAGCGGTGTGTTCCTTTTGAACTCTGACAGGACCCACGCAAGGTTCGCTCGTAAAATAGGAGAGGGTCTATTTAGAGGGTTACACGTTTGTACAAGTAGTTTTAAAGTCACATGCATTAATAAAAAGGCTATTTACGTATTTTGGAAGAGAAAAAAAACGTCTAAAGATACTTTTCTTAAACGCAAATGCATAAGATAAAAGACGACGGTGTCTCGAATGAAAATTTATGTTTACTTCTTTTTCAATCAATCGTAGGTAACATTTTTTCAAAGACTTCTAAATGTCTTTGAGGATTTTCGTTGTGTCCAGAAATTTACAACAAAAAAGAAAATAAGAGTGGGATGTCATAAAATTAATTTCCTAGGAAAAATTGGAGATTGTAGTTAGTTCAAATTTTGCTTTCGACGTGAAAGAATCTTGAAACGTACATCAAAAGAATTTCTACAACTCTACAATGAATTCAGTAAGTTAAAAGTATTTCATTTGTTTATAATATAAATTTGTTGTCATTATCGTCCACGCATTTATTTAAAAGAAGGGTGTTTTTTTTAATTTGTGATTTTTTGAAAAATCAAAAATTTCTCCATAAAATTTGAAAAAATCTGGGAATATTCCTTGGCGAATTATAAGACATTTTTGTTTAATAAAACTTTTTTCTAAACCTTATAGTTTAGCCGGAAAAAATTAATATCGAGAAAAAGACTTTTTTAACAGATTTGTGCATTTTATCCGCCATTTTGAAGGAAAATATTGAAATATAAATTTATCCTGTTAAAGTTTAACTATTTTGTGCACTCATGGTTGAAGACAGATATCGATATTGATGGATTTTGTGAGGTAAATCTCACAACGATATTAATTTATAATCTATAAATATTAAAGGGAAACCTTGTCGAAGGGACATACCTGAAATAAGAAAAAGAGATATTAGTATATGTAGTTAGTTATAAGGTTAGCGTAGAGGAAATATATATATGTGAAATATTATTATAATCGAATACCATACCTTTGAGGCGATGAGTCCTGGGTGATCCAACGATGCTATCCCTGCGAGTCCTGTCCTTGGAGGCGATGAGTCCTGGGTACTGTCCATGGATATCCCATTCCCCTTTGAGGCGATGAGTCCTTGGTGATCCTTGTTTTATTAAGAGATGATCGATACCCTCCTACTAAGTGGCCCTTGGGTCGAATAATTGAAGTACACCCTGGTCCTGACGGTCTAGTTCGAGTCGTTACTGTAAGAACAGCATCTAATACCTTGCGTAGGCATATAGCTCGGATCGCACCACTATTGCCTAAAGAAGATTAAGATGACACTTTAAGCATAAGTTGTAAGTAGAAGATTGTACATATTCGTCCGACGGACGAAGGCGGGCGGAATGCTTAGAAAACGAACAAATCTACGAATGTATAAAGAGAGAGAATATATATTTACGGTATAACGTGGATATACCTGATCTTCAATTTCTCTATTCTTTACCTGTCGAGACTTGCTCAGCGATCGTGTCAATTCTTACCCGATCTTTTATGACTTTGCGTTATGCATATGAGCGTATGCTCCTGGGGAAACCCCACGCGTCGGCGTCTCTCGACACATGTGCTGCGTGAAGGACCTGGCCCGGGTACCGTTAGACCCCTCCAGAAAACTGAAAAGCGCCCTCCAAGCTCGGGGAGACTCGTAAGCGCTGTTCCGAGGAGTGATGCAGGGACAGTTCGATTTCGGCCTTACAGCAGTGCTTACGTTTCACTTGTATACCTGTTACTTAGTGTCGTTCTCGCGTCTGTCTTTACTCTTCATTTAGATTTGTATAACCTTGTACTTAAATTACCGAGCGTCCGCGTTGTTGTGTATGTATTACTGGTGTGAGTCGTGATCCCGCGAGTAGCTGCGGACAACGATCCCCTACTCACTCTTGGGTCGCGGCAATTTCTGTGCACAACTTGAGATTTGCCGTCGCTTCTTGACGTTCGACGCTACTTGCCGCGGCTCCCCTTGGATGGGATCACGCCACTCGATCCTTTCGGGTGCATTGGGACTCTATTGTGGGCTGTTCCCACAGTTGCGTGCTTATACGTAATCATTTCGTAACCAGCTGGTTGGACCAGATTACTACTGCTTCATTGTCTAAGTTAAGTACCGACTGCGCAGTCACTTACTTTAAGCCGATCTATGGTAATTATTTGTGTACAAAATCTTTGTAAATTCTCTGTAAATTGTTAATAATCAGGAATTGCACGGCCTTTTCTCCACTCACTGAGTGGAGTTTTTTGCCATCCTGAATAAAGGTAGTTTTTCATATTTGGCGCAAAATTGTGGTCTTTATTTAATTTATTAACCATCCGAACAATTTCAAATCCTCACCATCCTTAAATTTGATGTTAGAAATAAACAATCCTTGTGGTCCTGTGTCCGCTCCTTGATAGTGTTGGTTACCTGAAAGGTTGATAATAAATAAAACTAGAATATATATAAGGTTAGGATAGGAGGATTTATAGAGGGATAAAGTTAGGATGCAATAAGAAAGTTATGTATATAAGATCCAATATCATCTCCCGATGACCTGGTGATGAAGAACGAAGGTGGCCAAGAAGACGATGAGCCAGGAACTGGCGCACTTATCACACACACAAAAGGAAAACCCGTTCACCATCATATAAACAAACGTCGCCCGACTCGCGTGCAACGGGCTCGGCCGTCTGCTCGTGTACTAGGGTCAGCACGGCAGAGAGGGGGGCGGCGCTCGCTGCTCTCGCGTATGCACGCCGCGGCACATGGCGGCGCACCGAGGAGGGGAACGACGGAATGAGCGGGAAATAGCCATTTACAACGTACGTGTACGAGAGAGAGAGAGTAGACACACCTGTTGCATTGGTGGAGGCGCAAGTCAGTTCCTCAACGGAATACAGGTTATTTCGTTATTCCGTCACTGAGGAAAAGAAGATTGGTACGGGAATAGATGGCGCGGACGGCGGTAATAGTTAGCTATCTAATTAATCAAAAGGATATTATTGGTAGACAAACAAGGAAGAAGAAGACAATCATCGCCGCGCTTTGACGAACTACGAGGACGAGCGGGATGCTACGAGTCCCGATCGTCATTCGTAGCCGGATAGTCTCACCGAGCGCACCGAGTAGTTTCACTATAGCAGTTTCATAGAAGCATTTACATATATTAATAATTATTATAATAGTAGAGTTTAATTTGAAGAAGATCGCTTTTCGTTGCGGTAAGTGGGCTGCACGGCCTTTAATTAATTTAATAATTAAAAGAATCGTCGGCGATTTTTTGCGCGTCGCGTATAGACCTCCTACGAGTAATAATAGATTATCGGTGATCGGAAAATCGGGCTAGCTCGCGGAATTCACTTTATAAAATTTATTTCGTTGGTCAAAATTGTAACGGTGATCACCCGTAGTGATCGGAATTTGGAAACCAGTGATTTTAAATTAATAAATCAGATTAACTCCCTATTTGATTCAATTGAATTATTGAGTTCTTTTAATTTATTAACCTTATATCTCGATAAATTACCGTCACACATTTTTGAAGGAGACAAATTTCGTCGTTGGTTTTGCCACCTCCGTATTGGCGTTGGAGCCACGTCCTGAGGAGTCGAACCGGGAAGCTATTTGTTATTGGTAAGACCTGGCGCCCAGGAAATTATAAATACGGTCTTTACCGGATTAATAGACCATATATATATATGTATACATATTAAATAAAGTGGAATCGAGTAGCGTGGTTTACGGGCCACGGAAGTGAGGACCACGTTACAATTTTAAATTAGAAAAAATTCATAAAAAAAATTTTTATTTTAATTTCACTAATGTTTTATAAACTAGCCGCCATAATTATTTTTGTATACAAAATTTTTTAATTTGGGGCTCGGTTTTGGATTTATCATGCTCAAAAACATAAGGGACGGTATCATAGATCATTTCACTGTTAGTTTTACAAATGAATTTTGCGATCAAATATAGATCCAGAAAATGACGTCCTTGGTCGTTAATGGGTTAGTTAAGATTTAGTCTGATGAGAATGAAGGACTTCCATCGAAACGTCGTAATTTAAATAACTTTTATGGTTGTTCACTATAATTGACAAAAACACCTTTGTTTATTTTACTTTTTATTAATATAAATCTTATTTTTTATTATAGTCTTTCATGAATAAGTCAACAATGGCTCATTTGGTGAAAAATGGGAACTTTACTTCCGAACCAGTGTTCCAGATTGATTGCCACATCGAAGACTGGAATCACGAAAATCCTGTTCCTCATTGTGAATGGTGTAACAAGAAAATGGACACACCACCACTATTAAAAAGAAAAATGACAGTTTCTTGTAAATAAAAATCAAATTATTCTAAATTTTAAATCATTTTATAAACTTTCGTAAATTATGTTGTTTATTTCTTTTATTATTAAAGATTTTCTTAGAATTAAATATTCAACGTCAAAAATAGTAACTTTAGCTTATTATCTTCTCGAAGAAAAGATGAGTTAGGCTAAAAGTACACTATATATTTTATAGGTGTCCAATCAGTCCCTTTATTTAGAATATCTTGGAGGATGGAAGCGCTGTACACTTAGACTCCAAATTATATTGTGGAAAACCATAAGTTGAAGCGAGGGAAAACAAATCGCGCTATGTTTATTAATTTTTCTCGAAAACTATGGACTTTAGGAAAATTTTTATAAGAACAAAAAAGTCTTAGAATTGGTCAAAGATACGCTCAAATTACTTCTGATTTTTTTTCATTTTTTGAAAATTCAAAATATATGATTTTTTGAAACATCAAAAAATTTCTCCAAAAAATCTGAAACAATTTTGGAATATCCCAAAACAAATTATAAGACACTTTTGTTTTATAAAACTTTTTTCTAAATCTCATAGTTTATAATAGTCCTTCATGAATCAGTCAACAATGGCTCATTTGGTAAAAAATGGGAACTTTACTTGCTATCTAGTGTTCCAGATCGATTGCCACATCGCAGATTAGGATCACGAAAATCCTGTTCCCCATTGTTAATGGTGTAAAAAGAAAATTGACAAACCATCACTATTAAAAAGAAAAATGACAGTATCTGTAAATAAAAATAAAATTATTCTAAATTTTAAATCATTTTATAAACTTTCGTAAATTATGTTGTTTATTTCTTTTATTATTAAAGATTTCCTTAGAATTAAATATTCAACGTCAAAAATAGTAACTTTAGCTTATTATCTTCTCGAAGGAAAGATGAGTTAGGCTAAAAATACACTATATATTTTATAGGTATCCAGATCAGTCCCTTTATTTAGTCGGAGAATACGTAAGTTAAATTAAAAATGTTAATCTGGAAATAAGAAATATTATTAAGGTAACTTTACGTACAAAGATAAAGAAAATGTATGACAAAATTATAAATGTAATAAATGTTTCGACCACAATTGCCAGTTGGTCTCGTCAGTAAAGACTCGCAATCTACCTTAGACATTGAATATTAAATTTATATCGAAATAGACCAAGAACAATACTATTGAGTGGGGTATATATATACCTTTAGAAGACTTTATCACATACATGTATTAGAAACCAAGCAAATCCCCCTAGTGGATAAAGTCGAAAACAATCAGTATTTTCTTGGGTAGGCGCAAAATCGATCTCACACGCCTAAATATGGTTTTAAAGAATAATTCACTCGTGTTACTAATTACTATTTTTGACGTTGAATATTTAATTCTGGGGAAATCTTTAATAATAAAAAAAACAACATAATTTAAGAAAGTTTATAAAATATTTATTTAAAATTTATAATAATTGGATTTTTATTTAGAGACACTGTCTTTTTTCTTTTTAATAGTGGTGGTGTGTCAATTTTCTTGTTACACCATTCACAATGGGCAACAGGGTTTTGGTGATCCCAGTCTTCGATGTGGAATAGTGGATCGGACGTAATATTCCCATTTTTCAGCAAATGAGCCATTGTTGTCTGATTCATGAAAGTCTATTATAAAAGATAATATATATAACAACTGAAATAAAAGAAAGGTGTTTTTGTCAATTATAGTGAACAAACCATAAAGATTTAAATTAGCTTTACAAACTGTCTGTGATATGACTAACAAATTTTGATCTCAAAAATTTTGTATTATTATCGTCTGCTTTTTGCTTAATTTGTGTTATAGTGTTGTATTAAATTATTTATTTATTTATACAAAGGATAATGATGTTATATGTGAATCATTCAGAGAAGAAAGGTAAAGTAAATTTTGTAACCGCAATCTTTGTGCAAATGGTAACATACATGATTGCTACTTACTAGCGCTTTTGATTATAGAGCGACGCATTAGAGATACTATGGATATTTTAAATGTCAAATGTGAGCATTAAATTGATCAATTAATAAGTAATTCTATGGTAAATAAGAAAGTGTTAGTATGATTGTAAAATGATTGTTTTTAGTAAAGGTATAGCCTAATGAGAATGGAGGACTTCCATCGAAACGTCGCCATTTAAATAATTTTTGTGGTTTGTTCACTATAAACGACAAAAACACCTTTCTTTTAAACAAATGCGTATACGATAATAGCAACAAATTTATATTATAAACAAATGAAATACTTTTAACTTACTGAATTCATTGTAGAGTTGTAGATAGATATTCTCTTGATGTACATTTTAAGATTCTTTCACGTCGAAAGCAAAATTTGAACTAACTACGATCTCCAATTTTTCCTAGCAAATTAACTTTTCTATGACATCCCACTCGTACTTTCTTTTTTTGTAAATTTCTAGACACAACGAAAATTCTCAAAGACATTTAGAAAAATCTTTTGAAAAAACGTTACCTACGATTGATTGAAAAAGAAGGAAACATAAATTTTCATTCGAGACACCGTCGTCTTTTATCTTATGCATTTGCGTTTAAGAAAAGTATCTTTACGCATTTTCTTTCTTTTCCTAAATACGTAAAAAGCCTTTTTATTAATACATGTGACTTTAAAACTACTTGTACAAACGTGTAACCCTTTAAATAGACCCCCTCCTATTTTACGAGCGATCCTTGCGTGGGTCCTGTCAGAGTTCAAAAGGGACACACCGCTCACCTTCAATGCAATATTGCAGCATCTTTTTTGTAAACTAGTGTTCGTATAATCGGTAAACTCGTCGAGACCTGTGCGACAAATTATTTCAAGGATGGCTCAAGCATTGTTAGAAACTGATTTTATTTTTACCGAAAACGAAACCTTCAAACAAATGAACAGTGAGAAAAAAGTGTCTGTTACATCTCGTTCGTCTTTTTCGCATGCACATATTGGACATGAAATGATATTTATGCGAGCAAATCAAGCTCCTAATGTATTATGTTTCACTCCATACATCGATTGATAGTTATACTACACATTAATACTAATAACGTTAATAATAAAGATTAATAAATAAATTTTCGAGAATCTGTACATAAAAAAATTGTTACTAAAGACGGGTTTGATTTATACAGTCTTTAACCTATAATCAAATTTTGAAAATTCAAGATGGTGGAACAAGTATAACGGACGTAATTTTCAAAAATCATCAGGTCACAATGTTAGAGTGACTATAATGGTTTTCGGAATCACTGACAATTATTTTTTAAATTAAGATCATGGCGTAATTTTAATTATAAATATTTTTTGGAGTTTAACACGATTTGAGCAGTTACTACAGAAAAATATGCCCCTCCGAGAGTTAAAAGGATTAAAACTATATATTTTATTGGTATTGTTAAAAATTGAAACTTCATAATAAAGTGGTTCCTGGTGTAGGTATCTTCCGTTAAGTACTAAAAAGAAATTGATCCAGAGTTTTATAATTAATTTAAAAAAATAATTATTAAAAAAATAATAATAAAATACGAGATACGTTAAAATAATGCAAAATTTTTTTATTTTTTATATTAATATTTTACTTTAAGTATAAATATACAGGTAAATATTATATCTACAGCATTATAGTTATACACGTATGTATAGTCTATGACATCACGGCGTATTTCCAGTCGACAGAAGTCGCCCCAGCCGTCCGCATCTGAGATTCGGGCTCTGATCGGTCCCTCTAGAGAGAGTAAAATTCAGTATGAAACGATACCCCGCGCGGATCACTCCAGATTCTGTGTACACTTACGTTCGCCTCACCTTATTAACAAATAAAAACCTAAGTGACAAAATTAAGATTTACGCTATTATTCATTTCCTTCACCTGCTTCCCCCTCAACCCAAACAACGTAAATTATTCTGGTGTAGATAAAGAAACTATTTTTCTTTAATTAATGTTTTGCAAATTGTGTGATGCAGTTTTATAAATTAAACTTTTTCAAAGTAAATAATTTAGCAAACGAATATACGAAGATAATATAATAAATTAAACATTAAAAACCATAGACTAAATATTTCTGCACGTCTGTTGTTTTTTATATTTAGCTAAAAAGTCATATATTTCTCTAGCAGAAATTACGAATTTCGAAATGTTTTTTTGGTCATTAATTTCGAACTTCTCAATAATTTCTGATGAAACAGCCGGTGTTACGGTCTAAAAACGTTTCGTAAATGCTTCGATACTTCTACAAGAATGTTTCTCCTTATAATGTGTATTATTTATATAAATTGTAAGCGCGGGAAATTTGAATTTCTCATCAATTCAGACATATTTATTGTCAAACTATTATAATTTTACAAGAGCCTCTCAGTTCCATTTATATTTACTTTGACGAAAATGAAATGATTACTTTTATCTCATAATTAACTATTTAATATTAATGTAAATCCGATGCATATCGTCAAAAAGAATGAATATTTCATCGGTATACAAGAGATAGAGAAATACGAAGTGACTGTTTAATTAAACACACAAAAGAATCGCTTACATTTGTATCGTAAGGATGTAAAAAAATCAAATAAAAATTAACAATACACGCGAAGAAGGAGCACAAAAGAAAATACATTCGAGTTTTCTTTACGGTAAATGTAGAACGCGAAGCTCATTAATAGTTAAACTCACTTTCACCAACGATTGAAAATTTAATTCTACCTATACATCGTCGTCATCATCATTATTATTATTCCTTTTTCATCGTTCACAGCATCATTTTTCCATCGAAGTTGTTTCGAGTGACTTTTGCGCGAATCCATTATGCACATCGCCGACCTATAACGCACGTATGTAAATTACGAGTGAGCCAACCCATTTTACAATACGAATCCCGGGCGTTCGCGAAGCCCTAATGACTCTTCCCGTGTCAGATAAATATATACGTATGTACACCATCTAAGACTAATGTGAGAAGAAAAAGTACCGCGGGATGTATTTACAAAAAGGAACAACCGCGGGAAGAAAATAAGAAGAAGGGGGATGAAATATATATACTTAGTAAACGTGAAGAAGGAAAAAGGAAAGAGGGATGTAGGAAGTACTAAAGTTAAATTGGATAGAATTGGGTTAAACGAGTGATATCGGATCGATTGACGATGGAACTCTACAAATTTTTATTTGAATGAAAAAAAATAAATTTGTTACTTGGTTCAAGATGTACTTATGTACCTGTACTGACAATTATTACTTCAGAACACGATTATGAAATATATATTTTTAAAACTTTTTGTAATTTGTGCAGACTCTGCGGAAAATAATAATTTTATTTAAATATTTATGGAATTCTTAATGTTTGATATTAGGGTGATGCCAAAGACAAATTCAGAAATTTAAATTTCGCGCCAAAATTTTATTGATTATTCCGTAATTATTGTAAAAGTAACTGTTTTAAATAAAATAAAGAGTATTGTTTCGTTTTTACGTTTCACTGGGACTTACTAAACGAAGAGATTATGTTTTATCTTTATTTAGTAAATCAAACTTTTGACAAAAACGAAACAATATTATTTATTCTTCCTGAACAGAAATATTGCTTGTTATGATACATAGAGAATACAACTCTATATTTTTATTTAAAATTATTATTTTTACAATAAACGCGGAATGATCGATAACATTTTTGTCGCGAAATTTAAATTTCTAAAGAGACTTTGGTGTCATCTTAAGGCAACCTTCGATCTGAAGAATTAAAAAATATATATAAAAAATAATAATCGAAAAATATACAAGTAATCTTGAATGTCCGCTGTCAAAGAATATGAAATCATAAGAATATAAGTCACCTTTTGTTTTGAAAAGTATTTATTTATATATCTATATCACGTTTAACATTTTGTTTGTAATAAATTATTTATTTTTTTTTTCACAAGGCGCTGTGATACTCGAATTGCAGACATATTCTTACAATTTCACTAAAATTCTAATAGCTCTAAACTTTGAAAAAAAATGACGGATAGTGTTGAAGGAAATCGAATATCGTGTTACAGAGTGATATGTTTTCGAAATAATTAATTTTTGAGTAAATGTAAGGAAATAACCATTTTTAATTTGTAATATTATACATCTAACAAACTGACCGTAGTAGAATAATGATAATACGTGTTCTTAGCGGTCCATTGTTGATTTGAAAAATTAAAACGAGGGATAATAATAAAAATGTTGAATCAGTGGTTAAAGCATATCCGTTACAATATAATCAACAATTTCATTGGAATCATTTTACAATTTTGAATACGGAATTTAATTATGAAAACCGCAGCCAATTCATTGGCACGTAAAATGAATGAATCGCTCTAAAATATGTAATGTATTATTTTAACATGAAATTCATTATTCACAATTATATCGTATCCACCTAGCGTTGAAAATGAAAACTATTATTCTAAATATTTCTAATGTAGTTGACGTTTTTTTTTTCCTGTAATTTTCAATGATTGCGTTTTTCGTTTCAGAAATAATTATACCAAGTTTATTAACAATTAAATTCAGAATAGAATTTATTAAATTTCTAGAATAATTATAAACGAGAAATTTTCGTTACTGCCGTACAAAATACAAATATTTGAATATTCTCAATTTTGGGCAACTTTTACATATATTAACTGCTAAAAAGACTTGCTTTACCACGAAATAAAAATGTTTCAAAAAACACTTGACGAAATGATCTAAAATTTTCACAGAAAATAGTTCCTATTACATTCTACTACTATTTTAGTAAAATAATTATAATATAACGAATAGATATAAATATAATATTAATTCTAACAAATATCTTAAACTTTCTCGTTTGGATAAAATTTTAGATTTCTTCTTTATAAATGTCAGAATAATGATAATTTGTGCTCATATCACCTTAACACATATCAACCAAAAATTTCGCTGTATTTTATTCATATTTAAAAAATCCGATGCGACATCATCTCCCTTAATCAAAAGATATGAAATTTCCTTCATATCGATATTTTAAGGGTATCTATATTGTACTAAATAAATCGATTCGTCTGAGTAAAATTTATTCCTTCTTATGGTTGCGAGGTATATACCTACATATTCTCAAAGGTTTCTCACTCGGAAGCCAATGTTTGAATTTTTTAAAGAATCGAGACTTTTAAACCACAAAGTTAATATATGGTTAGTAAAAGTAAAATTATTAACGCGTTCATTCAAAATTACACAATTAGTCCGGAGCGCACCGATGTATAAATTATAATTCCTACGATATACAAATCATTAAACGATAGAAAATTTTTCATTCAATTTAAAATGATGAACCTTACACTATTCTTTGATGCATCTTCTATTATAAATCACATTGTTTATCAAAATCTCTGATAAATATCCGTACAAAATTATATATATATATATTTTTTATTTTCGTAAAAGTCCAAAAGAAATATACCTCGAACAACGTTCTATTCAATTAATAATTCTCGAGCTTACAATAAATTACACTATATACATATATCTATGAAAAAAAAGGTAAAATTAAAACGCGACTATCGTTATAAAACCATCGTCACCTTAATACGGTAGTGAACTTCCTTCGAAAAAAAGGGTGAGTTTTACTATCTGATCGGAAAAATTCATGAGAATTATGAATAAAATTTTTCAGGATTTCACGTACCTCCCTACACGCATATATTTACACACATATAAGTGTTAGAATACACACACACACACACGCCAGTCTATACGCGTGTCATATCCCTTCCTCTCTATCCCCTCGTTGAATTAACACTTTAATTAAGTAGCAAAATGCGAAATAGTGCATTCACGAAAATTTATTTTCCACCCGCGATGCGTTTTTACGTTTTCATTTACATTTTATATATATATTATACACACGCGCATTCGATTAAACAGTCACTGAGTATGCGTATATACCTGCGGGAACTGGAAAGGGGTGGTAGAGACCTCAGGTTTTACAGAGTTGAAAATTTTCCGCTCCACTTTTTTACGAGAGCAATCGCGAGAGAAGCTTAATATGATAAAGGCTAATCGTTTGGCGATACTTTTGTTTTTTTTTATACGTCGTCGCCTCGGGTGTGTTATGTGGATTATATTTCAAATGCGAATTAAAACATATAAATATATTTATGGAGAATGAAATTTTTACGATGTATTATCTATATTTACCGCTACGCGTGTGTTTATATATTTCGGGCTTTTTTTTTCCTTTCTCTCGCGGCCCGCGTTGAGAGTAATTGATATACACACACACATATATATGTATATATATAAATATCGTGACTGGATAATTTTCCCTTTAATTTTTTTTTCGTTATTATATCACTCGCTGATTATTATTTCGAACAATTATTTACTACCGCGAATCCTGAACGATCAGTGGATTTATATAATCGGAATGTGTGTGTGTGTGTGTGTGTGTATTTATATATTTATTAATCAATCGATAAATCATAATTTTCTTTAGCGTTATGAATAAAAATTTTATCGCGCATATATACGTTCCTGTGTGTGTGTGTGTATAATAAAAAAAATAGTATGGAACGTCAAATTGTAACTGTATCGTGTGTGTCTATATGTAGATATTTCTACCGAGCTCGCGGATGGATACGTCGAACGCTCTTGGGCAATTGCCAAAATATATTGAGTTTAATAACCCTTACTTACATAATTTCGTTGTTCAACGTTCCGTGGATAATATCGTAGAGAAGAGTATCTTGTAAATTGACCTAATGGAAAGATAAATACGATTTCACGAGATTTCATTGTGTTTTTAAGTATACACACGAGTCGAATATATAATAGAATGCGAATCAAGAAATGATCGATTTTGTCTTCCAGGAGTGAAAATGGTTATTTAAACGATACTCTTTTTCGATTTTGTTAATGGGAATTGTGTAACGAGTTACTTAGAAAAAAAATTATTACAAAACAATTAAATTGTATTCAACGGTTATTCTTACGACAGGCGTGTTAGACATAAGATCTCCAGTTCATTAATAACGAGTTTAAACTGAAGATAAGAGGATGAAACGCTTATAATAATTTTTTTTACAATGGAGTACGCACAGCATTATCTAATGTAAAATTAGATTTGATTCAGAAAGACAACGATAAATTTTTTTTAATTTTATTTAACGTCGCTCTATTTGTGCTTCCGCCATGGTGCTTAACAGCGACGGAGGATGTCTTTGTAAAGAAAGCAATTGTTGAAAAATAATTTCCCCCTATCGTGGTGCTTACACCGATAAATGTATATCTTACAATTAAAACATTGAAAATTAAAATTATTATAACATTATTTAATGATTATTATAATTAAAAGTATTAAGATTATTATAATTATTTATATAAAATTATTATAATTATTATTGAATTATATTTGTTAAAGATATTAGTATTATTAGAATTCTTAGAAATAATAAAATTATTAAACATTTCAAAATATACAACAATTTTGTAGTTATATAAAAATTTGGTTCGTACAAATGGAATATTTCGTATCGATGAATCAATTAATTCTTTTGTGCAACTCCAAATATCATGTTTCATGAACAAAACATAATTCTTTCGTATGCACTGTGTAAGTGAACGTTCTTCGAGTAATTAATAATTAAAATAATTAAGTGTACAATATAGAATAATTTTTATGTATAGAAACAAATATTGAATATTAAAAAAAATGATTGTAGATGAAATTTTTTTTTAATTTCCTCTCCTTCATTTTTATCGGTAAAGGGAGGATATCCATAAGTGAAAAATATTGAAAGACGTATGAACCATGACGGATCGTTTGCTATTAAACATGACATTTAATTTGAAAAGATAATTTTGGACATTTAAGGGAAAAGCCAGGATTATTTATCGAAGGTTAATTTTTATCACTGTAAGTATAAGTTATATATATATACATATGTTGTAATGTCTAATTTTTCATTTTTCTTAAATCACTTATGAAAAATCCAAGTAAATCTGAAAATTTAATAACAATCTTATTGTTTTCTCAAAAGTCGTTACTTTACTATCCGAGTCGATTACCAATAGAAGATTATTATTTTTTTTTAACCTTATGTTTCCTATTGCAATTTAAAGATAAGAACGAGACCTTTGTTATGTAAAAAAGAGAGAAGTAAATGTTTATGAGAAATTAATATTTCTTAACTATTAATAAGTCACTGTATTTTTCTTTGTATACATATGGGAGTTATAACTGGTGTATTAATAGTTCGCAAAAATTCACTTCCCTCAGTGTATTTTATACATCACCCTCATTTGATTTTTAAGTTACGCTTGTCTAGTAATGCAGATACCCAACAGCAATTCTAGTAACCATGCCCTATAAGTAACAGTACAAATTGACTAAAATTTTTAAAATAATTAATTTCATAAAGTACTCCACCAATTATCATGAAACTTTGCATGCATCATAATTGTTTATGAACAAAAAAATAAGTTTTGCGAATAATCCTTAACTTCGGGTCCTTAGACATGTTTTAAATTATATACTGTCACGGGCGTCTCCGCGCGACTTAGGTGTATGAGAAGGATATAAAGAGCGATAAGGTGTCTCGACTAATGTAAGCGTTGCATTGCAGCTCGATGTTATGTTGTTAGCTCGATGGTCAGAGTACGAGATTCGTAATCCAAGGTCCGTGTGTTCGAATCCCGTCGTCCGCCTTTTTTCGCTCCTCGCCTTTTTAATCCGTAACAATACCTAAATTTTTCCAGATGTTGAAATTGATAATTTAATTACGATGTTTGGGTTGAAAAATTACGCCTTTTTTTGACTAAAAATTACCGATCAAAAAAGTTGTTTATTCAATTGATGTTAAAACATATTATTTTTTTCTTAAAAATAACAATCCTTCAGGCCCTCCCTTATGTTTTA
The DNA here is from genome assembly GCA_026168455.1 of Theocolax elegans. Taxonomy (NCBI): domain Eukaryota; kingdom Metazoa; phylum Arthropoda; class Insecta; order Hymenoptera; family Cerocephalidae; genus Theocolax; species Theocolax elegans. Next base: position 7,686,492 of record CM047428.1, read on the forward strand.
AACTATACGTATGAATATTTGAGATTTATAATTCAACGTTTTAGATTTAATTTTTGGATTGAAATGTGTAGATCCCTGTAATTTGGCTCCGACATGCCCTTAAAACTCATCGAGAAACTATAATTTTCTGCAATATTAATATCAATTTCTAGTGTATGTAAAATTAGGGCTGAAAGTTTTCCGTTAATTCAATTTTTGAATTATATTCAACTTTATTCTTTTCGAATGTCGAAAATTTCGGTTTTCGATATTCTCGAATTTCGAATATCGAACAACTTGATAATAAATTTGTATGGAAATGTATATATTACAAGCTTGGCATATATACATTACTTAAACAAGTATACTAAAACTCTTAACTAATTCTAACTTAATTACTAACTCCAGAATATAATTTTATTAACAGTAATTCATTACTTATTTCATTATATTTAAGAAGACGAGAATATTGATGAAGATGTTGATAACGGTATCATTTGGAAATTATGTTTGTAATTTTTGTAAATATATTGATTCTCATTTAATAAAAATCTATTTTTTAGTAGTTTTTCGCCAAAGCTTGAAATTGTCAAAAATTCGATGATAGAAATTTATTTTCCTTTTAATTGTATCCTCGACCAATACGAAGATCAAGAATTCGAATTTAAAAAAATCGAATATTGCCGATCTTAGTTTAAAAGCAAAGAGTGGTACACATAACGAATTTCATATCTTTTTAAGTAAGAAAAAATACGTATGGATAGTTTAAGATACAAGAGAAAGCTTGACGTTTTCATTTTTAAAGAAAAAAAATATTAATGATAATACCGTCAAGTATCCAATTGTTGATCATGAACCAATTCCTAATCATTATATGATTTTTTTGGTAAAAATAAGATTTACATAAATCTACTTTTAGTGACCAGAAATTGGTATTTCCCATTTTTTTTTCTCATATTATTGCTTACTTTAAAAATAGTAGTTACGTTATTTTTCTGAGGTGGTTTAAAGAAAGTTTATGGGCCATTTCACGTCAACTGGTCAGATCAAAATTTTAAAATGCGCCAAATTCTACCCTAGTATAGAAATTTAAATCTATCAACTAGGAATTAAAAATTGGTAGTAAGTTACCTTGTGATGAAACGCTTTTTCTCCCATTTTATTAGCACTTGATAGAATAACCACAACCTCAAATATTCAAATAATGTGTCCACATTTCCACGCGAGCAGTAAACTTCAAAACTTCTTATAGATTCGGATAGCCTTTTATCATTTCCGTCTGATTTAATACTAATTTCTGTAATATTTCCAATATTTACGAATTTACTCGCGATTTTATTAGATTTTTCACTGCTCATTTTTAATACAGATTCAATTGCACATAACTGGATTCAACTTTAATCTATATTTACAAGTTGAAAATGTCAGAAAAAGCGTTTCATCGATGGGAGAAAAATGGATACGTTTTTTGTCTATTTTTTGCCCATTCTATTCAAATAATCTATTTAACACTTATTTAATGAAATACGATTTCTATCAGGGATAGGTACAGACGGAAAATGTTATCCAGAAAACAAAAAAAAATTTTTAGGTACTTGATGTAATTTGCTTAAAAGATATTCTAACTTCAATTACAATAAATCTTAAAATTTTAAATGGAATTTACTATGTAAATTTTTTAAAAAATTTGTAATTATTTAAAATATAATATAACTTTTTACTGCATACTATAGGCCAATTACAAGCTACATACCATTAGAAATTGCTTTAAGTTTTTTTTTTAAATTGTTGAATGAAAAAAATTGATTGAATGAAATATTGACTTGTAGTTTATGAGACATTGACTTTGAGATTAAAAGTTCTAACCCGAAAGGATAAAATGTAGAGATAATTATATAGCAACGAATATTACATGTAAAATGATATATAGAAAAAATTAATAGATTTTGAGATAAAACGGTGTAGAAATATCTATTGTTGGAAAAAAAACATTAAAAAACTCACTTTTTGGGGTTAAAATAATTGTTAAACAAATTATTTTAAGCATCTAAACATGTTTTTTTCTGGAAACTGATTGACGTGAAATGGCCCATTTATATCTAGAATTATTAGACTCTATTAACAAAAATTATTCCTCGAAAATATGGATTTAACTTCACTGATCAGCAATAGGGTAATTGAGGGTAATTGAATAAACACTTTTTGATCGGTATTCATCAATAGAAAAATCCATAAACTTTCAACTCAAATGTTCTAATTAAATAATCAATATACCAATCAGACGCTAAGATATAAATAAATAATTATAGATGAAATGTATATTAACAATACATATTTTTAATTTTTTGAACCTTAAAAATTAAATTTAAAGGTATTTTTATAACTATTTTTTACACCTTTTTTATAGGTATAAAAACTAGTGCCAAATTTAATAGTATATTTTGTGCCTATTTTTTGGCTATTTAATATAGTATAATTATTTTATACCAATAAAATAGCTATTTAAACGGCATTTTCTATAAAATATTATGATCTCTATATTTTATATTTGTAAACTACTTTAGTGACTATAAAATAATTTTGAATCTCCACCAGGGGGTTTCTTTTTAAAATTTATTCTTTTGTTAATAAAAAAAAACCAACCATTTTTTTGAGTCTAACACTTCTTTTTCCATCATTATTCAAAACGACTATACACAATATCATCGAATAAATTTCGTTACCCAACAATTCATTGGTCACATCAGTAACACCCGGTGAAAATTCGTTAAGCTCAAGATTCCACCGCGAATATCCGGGGCCGCCGACGTCGCAACAGAATAATAATCTACCGAAAGAAGAATAAAAAAAAAGAAAAGAGAGAATTATGCTAATAAAAAATTCCTTCAGAGTCAAAAGGATCCGGTTGGAAAAGAAAAAAGAGAGAGAAAGATACATACAGAAGAAGCAGTAGCAACAGCAGCACAAAAGACCTCTGAGTGTAATACACGCGTAATAAATCCGATGTACTTGCCCGAGTGTATGTGTGTGTGTGTGTGTGTGTGTACGATCGCGTCGACAAAGAATGGAAATTTACACGAGTTAATCCAGAAGAGGAAAAAAAAAGAAAAAGGAAGAAGAGAAAGAAGAAGTCGTCGTCGTTGTCGCGCACGCCATGGAAAAGTCATCGTGGATAGCTAATAAAGGAACAATCATGTACTACGATAACAATGCTCTTGTACGTTATGTATACACTTTCCTTTCTATCCCTCTTTCCGACTACGTGTGTATGTGTGTGTGCAATCGAGGTTGCGAGCATTACCAAAGAATAACTTTCGGCCTCTTTTTCCACCTAGGTGGGGGAATGAATATTCCGTCGTTTTTCATTTAAAGTTACCCCGTAAAACCCTGGGAGGAACGCGACATTTTTTTCCTCTCCCTCCCTCTCACTGCTAGTGAAATAAAAATTTTTGTTGCGGAGCGGAGCAGTCGGATTTATGACCGGCTCGCGAACACCATGAATGAGAGAGGAGTATTATATAGAAGAAGGATGAGTGCGAGAGAGAGAGAGAGAGAGAGAGAGAGAACCATATACTGCATCTCGAATGATCATCCTCTCTTTGCGGATTCTGTGCGTCGACAGTACAACTCGCACGTCAAAAAAACGCTATATGGATTACATATATATATATGTACTTTTTTATATATAGGTAAAATGTCCAAGTAATTCGTTAACGTATACGTTTCGTACGAACGAAAGTTTTTCAAAATTATACAGCTTGAATTTCTCTGTAAGCTACCCTCCTGTACGAAAATGAATCGTGATAATATGGATCCGCTCTTGCACAATTTTCGAGTAATAACCACAATTTTTGGAAACTTCGTACTTGGCACGCGTGAATTGATAATTAAAATGTAAATAATACCTTCCATTTTACATGTATATGTAGATAGAAAAATTGTTAGAAAATACTAGTTAGAAAAACGTTTAAAGGGACGAACGTGTACATTACATTTCCAACTTTCGATGCAGATTTAATATTCATTTTTTAATCTTTATCATACTTGATACATTCCTCATTGTTGTACAAAAGTTGTCAAAATGGCAATATTACAACGTTATACGGAAATAGTCATTAAGAGGTTATTTTACTTTTGAATTTCGCATTTTCATTGTGCGGCACCTATCGGTTGTTCCACATCGTTTTACTATTTAGCGGCAGCAGTTTGGGCAGCAATTGGTTACGCAACCAGTCGCTAGGCGTCGCATCACGGGTAATCAAAACCCAAAAGTGACAAAAATACTGGCTAAAAGACTAAAAAGTAATCTCGAATGTTATTGGCATTTCAGGGTATACTGGTACGATGATCATTAACGCGTGGTTTATTTGTATATGATCGATCTCTTTTTTTCACGTAAAGAAGGCTAAAGGTTTGGAAACATTAAAATTCGCATTCTATTTCGTCAGCTTCCATTTCGAATCGTTGAATTGTATTTACAATTTGTCAAAGTAAATTAATAACCAGACACGATAGGGTAACTAGTCAATCCAAGGTACTAAGCGCACTGAGCGAAACTCTGACAAGTTTAGCATGAAGAGAAGTTCAGTATATGACAGGTTAAACAATATTTAAAAATTTGAAAATTCAGTATGATGAACTCTGCATATCAGGTTGATGAAATGTCTACACTGAGAGAATTATTGGCCGTCTGCTGTAAGTGCTAGTACACCCGAGTTTCAAAACCGCGTTACGACATTCGTCCAAGTCGTTTTAGGCAACTGCTATCCAAAAATTGTGCAGCAGTCGTCTACAGCGGGGCTGCTGTCGCCAGGAATGCGTGTAAACACTATTTTTCTGCCTTTGTTTACATATTTTTGGGTCGCTCGGGTCCGAAAGTAATAGAGCTGTTCAAAAATTCTATCAGTGTAGAAAATAAACAGATTTAGTATTTTTCATATCCCAACAACGTTTCAACAATTTTCATACGTTTTGGAACAACAGTATCGTAATGTTGTTATAACGCTACGTATTAGGAGGATTCACGTTGATAATGTTTAATAAGACCTTTAACCCCTTGAAGTGCAGCTTATCATCTATAATATACACAAAACTTTTTTCAGTTTTTTATCCATTTATCCATAACTGTCACCATTTTTATCTCAAACACTCTCGAATTCAACTTCATCATTAATACTTGCATCAATTAAAAAATTATTTATCTAATTATTTATAAATAACCAACGACGGAAATTTTTCAATTTTTCGAATAAATTTGGCTTTGAACATATATTTTAAGGTGATCTTATAAATATTTGTATAAAAGAGTTTTTGGAGTCTCTGATAATGAATCCGGTATTAGAATTAATGCGGTGACTATTTTAGTTTCAAATCGTGATTTTCTGAGTAATTCATTTGGAAAAAGCAGGGTTGCCAGATAGAGTAGTTTTCTTTGTCGTACTCGCACAATATAACTTTATATACATAAGATAGTAGAGGACAAAGAACCCTAAATGGTAATCCTCGGAAAAAGGTATATTTGACGCACATTGGCGGATCTAATATGGCGACAATTTTAAACTAGAATTGCATATTTCTATTCATTATCAAGAAAAGATGTAATGAGGTTATCGGAATTGATGATTACTGATCCAGTATCAAATGTTTGAGTTTCATCAGATTTTTCAGACATTCATATTCTAAATGGCCACCATATTGGATCCGTCAACTTGAGTTTCAAAATTTCGATATGAGATCCAAAACCCCCGTAAACCTCTTTCTGAGTGAATTATTAATTAGAAAATCGCAATTCTAACCTGAAACAGTGTCCATATTGGTCCGAAATTTTAAATTTTCAAATTCTGATACCGAATTTGTATTCAACGATTCCAAAAATCTATACAATTATATTGGTGTCCATTACAATTCTAACACAAAAATGTGCCCCTTAAAGGGTTAAGAAAAGTTAGAGTTACAGACTCAAACTTAATATATGTTCACAAACTAAAAAAACAGTAAAAAATAGTAATCAAATTTGCATTGAACGCCAAAAAATTAGTAAATACCATAATTATCAGAAATTTATTAGGAACATTAAAAAAAATGTCCAAACAATATTTCAAATAATCTCTAAATCTTCAACTTCTTCTATACAAAAATAATTAAATGAACACATACATCCTTTTCTCCGCTTAATAACAAAATCCACACTATTATATTTATCTTCGAGAAATAATTTAAAACACAGTAAAATAAATTTTTCCAATATATAAAGATGTAACACAAAACAGTTAAAAACATTGAAGGTCTCGATTACTTTTTTCTCTGTCGTATTTTTTTTTCCAGTCGGTATATACATTTCGATATTGTACATTTGAGATCCATCGTTTATATACACATGTATACACATACACGCACCCCCATCATGTTAACGTGTGGCTTGTTTCACAAAGCGTTCGATGCGTAGTAAGCGGCTATTGTGTCGATTAATCGCCGGTTTACGAGTGATGGTACGTCGGGAAAGAAGAAAAAAAAACGAAATAATTTTCTTTCCATCTATGCATATATATACACACATATATACACACATATATACACACCTCGTATCGCAATTATTATTATTGTTTCACTAGCTCGATTTCATTATTCTGTATATTTATTAAATCTCTCTCTTTTTTTCCGAGTAAGATGAAATAAATAAAAAGAAAAAAAGAATAGGAGAATTCGCACGCGGTTATTTAACTGTTCGACCGTGACGGCGTTCGCGGCGTTATGATTACGCGGAAGCATTTGCTATAAGCGCATTATTCGTATATATATATATGTGTGTGTGTCTTTCTCTTTCTTTCTTTTTTATATGTATGTGTATACATGTGTATATAAGTGTTTACCGCAACTTTTTTTTCTTTCGTTTTTCTCTTCGCTGCTTTTTTCATAATCTCTCTCGTTTCTCCTTTCACGTGCTCCCCCCCCCCTCCCCCTATTCTAATTCCATAATGCCATTTCATTTCGGAGTAATAAAACGGGTAAATTTACTAGAGCAAATGTGTGTGTATGTATAGTATACTCCTGAAAATCCGGCGGTTTTTTCGTAGTCGTGGTTTCCTTTTTTTTACCTTGCACCACGAGATATATAATTCACGTCTTTTTAATTCTATAAACGGATATCATTTATTTTTAGGATTATTATCGATATGTACGAATGAAATTCTTTTAACACGGTCTTAGAATCGATCTACAATGAAAATGAATGGATTTGTGGCGCGTATGGATATATGTGGTATACTGAAACTGTCTTTTGTTAATCATGCGCTAATTAATTATTTATTTATTTATATCATTGATATTTCGGCAGCAAGATTCCATTCATTAGAGAAAATAATGGATTTTTTTATTTAAGCGATTTTGATTAAGATTGTTTTTATTTATTTAATTTTTTATAACTTTAATGTGCAGATTATTTTATAATCAGGTGGAATTATTCTGTTTGTAAAAAATCAGGGAGTGTGATTCAAAAAGATCAACAATTTATCAATAAATTTTTTTAAAATAAATGTAATAATTATCTTTTTTGGCTCGGTTGGTAACCCACTGAGTGACGTGTCACCCCCTTAAGAGAGCCAGACACTGATTTCACCTATAAAAATCATTGTTCTTTTCTCATATCAAATTCATCGAGTTGCTTGCCAGTCAATGAAAGATGCGACTTGGTGGAGATTACCTCTGCTATCAGCTTGAAGATACTTCTATCAAAATTATTTAAATTTTTCTAATTGTAAATTGCGATATACGCGATAATCTAGAACGCTAAAAATGACCACTTAACCTTTTATTTTTTAAATAATTTATTTTTAAATTTATAATTCTGCAAATTAAATGACACATAAACTTTCTTGCATTAATTTTCTTAATTGGTTATCACAGTTCACTAATTTTTTAATTTATTTCAATTTATCAATTTGTTAAACATCCGCCCCGAAAGACCAAAAAATGTTCTTTTAATTTTGTAGATGTGATGAATAGAATTTCGTAGATACTTGATAATATTTAATAATAATATAAATTTATTTAACAATAATATTATAACAATTCAAACAGCAAGTAAAATTATAACTTTTCTTTTTAGTATAATAGCTTTCACGTCACTGTCAATACGTTTGTATTTTCAACATTTAAATTTTTATAAACGTTTTCACAAAATTATATCAATAGCGTGGTATTAATTTGGAGGAGAAAATTTCTTTCCACGAGACTGGCGAGCAACTAACGTACATGAAAGTTGCAGTCTCCTCGCAAGGATAAAATCGACTCGATAACAAAAGGAATGCGAGATTGTGATTGTGATTGTGTTGATTAATTACATATTGCTTACCTGATCGAAAAGTCAGTATTTTTGATGAAAAGTGATAAGTACGAAATGACTTCAGTATGTGTTCTGAGGATTGATTCGTACTTATCACTTTTCGTCGAAAATACTGATTTTTCGATCGATTCAATATGTATGGCGCTTAACTTTGATTTTGTGTGGAAGAAACTCTATTTTCTTTAAACGTCCATAGTTATTGTCGAATATGAACTCATCCTATCTGACGGCAGCGCCACTTCTGCTTGCAAATTTTCGGGTGGCGGATTTGTGAAGCTGTCAGTACGGACTCCCCTTAACCAAGTTACTTGGTAAACCCTACAATGACGTTAGTAAGATTCAACGATGTTCAGTGGTTACTGTATATACAAACAAATATTAACGCAGAAAATAATGTTGTTGAGTCAACAATGAATTTTACTTACTTTTATTAATTAACTTGGTAAACTCTACATTGACAAGGGAAGTACTTGACCTCCCGGAAACAGATCTTATCCTAACTTTGATGTGTTTTTTATAATATAAAAATATAAAGAAACCCAAGTTATCCCTTGCCAATGGCCACTTTTACGAAAGTTTTTCAACATTTAGTAATAATATCAGTAAAAATTACTTCCAATTTAATCGCTTATAACTCGGAAACAAATAAAGATAAACACTTAAACCAAAAACCAGAAGAAACTTGGGTGCAAGCTTATATTGCTCAAGTTGAGGCAAAGTTATGAAAAAAATAAGAAATTTAAGAAATTTTAATATGAAAAATTTATTGTTTCTTTTGGTCTAATAATCTTTAATTTCTTATTTTCATAATTTATGGTTTACAATTATTATCAAGTTTATTTTTTGTCTATTTTATTTTATTTTATTTTACTTAGTTTTAGTTTCAATTTTTTTCTGTACGTAGGATTGATTAACAAACAGTTAAATTTATTTATCTCTATAGGAGTTGTATCGTTTGTAAAGAAATATTTATAATTTTATGCTGGTTAATAAATAAAAAAGATCCAAAAATAACGATTAATCGATGCATCCTTAATCTTACAAGTACACAAAACAAAGAAAAGAAATAACAAACTCTCTTATGCAACATTTATATATATAATTTTTTTCTATTCTCTATTACACACGGGCGCACACACACTCACACAAACGCGCAGGATATTAGTATCACGTCGCGTGTCTTGTCTACATTCCCTTTTTCTCTATCCCACTACTTGTTATATATATAGTAGTATCCACAGGGCACTCATCCTCAACTAATTTTTTTTTAACTCTCGCTCGACTGCAGCTGTCATGGATTAGCCAGCTCTGTGGGGCTACTCTTGCGAAATATCACAGGGGGTGAGGAGAAGAGGAAAAAAAAGGGAGGATGAAGAGAGAGAGAGAGAGAGAGAGAGAGGAAAGAGTGGTCTCTTGAAAATATATAACCTCAACGAATGTTACAGGTTTCGAGCCAAACACAATTATCCGGACACGGGTCGCTTTAATATATTTTTTCTTTTTTTTTCTCTTTCGTATCATATTCTTTTTTTTCCATGGGTATTAAGAGGGAGGAACTAAACATTTTCTACTGGTTTAACGCGCTTTTCTTCAATTTGTAACGTGTACTCGAAGAATTTTTGATTTGTTTTACGAGAAAGAGAAAATATGTATATGTATATATATATATATATATATATATGCATGTGAAGATGGATAGAGGAACGAGATTATACACAAGAGTTTTTATTAGTCCGGTGGAATAAAGTAAACTTCTTTATTAATGCGACGGTGGAAAATGGAACTCGGAGAAATGTACGTGTCGTCCACTTGGAAACGGTATATTCACGGAAATTGAAACTGTACTGTACAGGACTATATACCCTCTCTTCTCCTACTCCCTTTACCCTATTCAGAAATTTTCCGTACTTTTTATTTTATCTTTCTTTTTTGTTATTCGTAATCTCTTACATGGCCAGATTATAAACTTCAATTGTTCGAATTAAAAGCATCTGTTTGTTTATGTAAAGGAGCATGCCCATGTAATACATTGGAGGTATATCTGTGTATATTGAAAATTTGTATATATAGAAAGATACGCATTCAATGTTAAAATTGAAACTTTAATAGTTAATTGTGAATTTCCCAAATTTTCTTTTTTATTAAAAGTACACGATGATGTATGATTTGCTCGTTCCCGGACGTTCCTATACATATGGGCATCCTCCTTTAGTTAAAGGCTGTAGATGCTTTTTTCTAGAAGAGAGATAAAAATTTTGAAGTGTTTGAAACAATTTTTTCCACGAGTTATTCTAACCTCAAATATAAAGTTTTTGCAAATATTCTATAGAATCTGACCATCCTGGTTAGAATTCTTAATTTAAAAAACAAGTGTACGCAAACTACATTACAATATTGATATTTAAAATAAGATGGCCACGCCACAATTGACTTTTTCATGTACAAGTTTAAAAAATACCTTGCATCAACTGCGTTTTGAAGGTTCGAAGAATTGTATTAACCTACGGTTTGGTAAAAGTTTATTTAAAATGAAGGAATTGTCAAAAAGTCAAAAAGATGTAAGACAGCTGTCAAAATCAAATTCAAAGTTTTTTACTTCATAAATTGTATTACCATATTTCTTTAACTTTTTTAATAATCAATGTGTATAATTTTAGTGGTAAAATGGATTTGAATTCAAACCCCGTGGGAATCTGTCATCAAAATCTGGTGGTTATAACCTTGCTTCTCTGTGCAGACTCGTATCTAGAATTGATATTCCCACAGAGTTTTTAGCACTTACAAATTTGTAACTAGATTCTAGAAAACATCTAACCTTTACCAAAAACTAGATGAATTTACCCATATATATTTGTAAAAACTTTGACATACTAAGTAAAGAGGCTATATTTCATCTTCTTTTAGTGAGTCAAACTTTTTAAAAAACGAAGAAATATTATTTCCTCTCCTTTGACAGAAATGTTGCTTGTTATGACAGCAGACGCGGAGACCTTTCCCTATTTTTATTTAAAATAATTATTTTTACAATAAATATGGAATAATCAATCATATTTAGCGCAAAAATTTAAAGAGACTTAGGCATCACCTTTAATCGGTTAATTTATCTCTAAGTTAATATGTAGAAAATAATAATTTAAAACAATTTTAGGCAAAAATATCAATAAATTTTTACTACAAAGTCTTGGTTAAGGGGGTATCATACTCAATTAAAAATTCAAATTTCGCGCCACAAAATAGCAGACGAAAAAACAAATTATTTACTTATAACAATTAATAAAAACAAATTTACGCAAAACCAGGAGTTAGTTGCCCTTCGTTATGTAATTATCTATTGTTTTACAAAGTTTCAAGTTATTATAACAATATGTCGCCGAGAAAACCTTGAAAAATGCAATTTTTTTATATTTTATTATATTGGTATAATAACTTGAAACTCTGCGTATAATGATAGATAATTACATAACGAAGGGCATCTAACTCTTGGTTTTGCGTAAATTTGTTTTTATTAATTGTTATAAGTAAATAATTTGTTTTTTCGTCTGCTATTTTGTGGCGCGAAATTTGAATTTTTAATTGAGTATGATACCCCCTTAAAATTGCTTCGATTTCTGTTTTTTTTTCATAATTTTGAGGCTAATTAATCGACTTGAGCTTAGTAAGTAAGCTTAATTTTTAAATCGAGTTTTAATAGGAGTTTTCTTCTAAAACTAAATTCTAATACCTTTATTTAGTCGCTGATTAGTTATAAGCAGTCAAAGTATAAGTAGTATTTTTAGACAATTTGCTTTCGTAGAGCACAACTTTGGTAAAATGGTGCGTTAGGGTCTAAAACTCTTCATATTTTTACATTAGAAAACGTATCCTAGAATTTGGATAAGATTCATGATCTGAAGTCTTTAGCCTCTCCTGGTAAGTGGAACAGTAATCATAAATAAAAAAACTTCTCAATTTAGTTTAAAACAATATTTTACCAAAAAATATCACTAAAAAATGAAAGAGAAATTGTAAAAGAAACAAAAATTTCTTCGTTAATAACATTAATTTCATGTATTTATATAATTCTATTCTTCTCGGTTTCACTAATGAAAATAATTTCTTACTTTAAAACGAATTCTTATTAAATATGATAAATCAAAAATAAACAATATACAGGATGAAGCATATATTCTTTGACATTTTAGATTATTAATTTAATATCAACCAGATTTCTTCTCAGGTCATACTTGATAAGAATTCTGCTTGAAAATACTTCTTCAGTGTTCTAACACTCACCATGAGAGTTTGGCATAGTAAATAATACTATACAAATTTTTTCTGACGTACATCGTTTAGTAATGAAGGTAGATTATTACTAAAATTAATACATATCTCCACCAAATATTATTACACGTACAATATACAACAATTTTCCTTCTAAACACAACGTTTAAACAATACATGAATTAAACGGAATAAATAAAATTCCACAAATACACGTATAATACCTATAACCTAAAATTACAACGTACACCTTTGAAAAAGAAAAAAAATGAAAAGGTAAAAAGAAAAAATAATCAATTGCAAGTTTGTAGGAAAAGGTATTATTAAAAAGGTCGGACGATTAATCATTTCTACAGATAAAAATAAGTAAAAGTAATGGTCGAGTCGTTCGCATGACGTACCTTCTGCCACTTTCGGCTATAGTTCAGATCTCCATCTAGGGTTAAACGGTAACATGCACTCACGACGATAATGGTTTGCCTTTTTATTACGTGCGCAACGACGAAAAAAAAAACGGTAGGAAAAAAAAACACAACACAAAGAAGGAGTAGTAGTTGTATATATATACGACACAAAAGGATAAAATACGAGAGGGTTTTATGTGTGCGTATATATATATATACGTTACCTCGTTGGATCAAAATTTTAAAGTGTAATAAATTGTAGGAAACGTTTCCTAAAGAGAAGAATAAATAATATTTTTAAATGGTACGGAAATTTTCAAAATGTTAGATGGATTTACGTTGAAAATTGTATGTATCTAGTTTTGTTGTTACAGTGTGTATTATAACTCGAAAATTCCAGTGATCGATGCGAATGTTTGGAATAATTGTGAATTTAAAAGATGCACCGATTTATTTTTAAGAACTTTAAGTAATATGGTTTGTACGAGGATTTAGAGAATTTTTCACATTTCTTTAAATCATAATTTCATTACTTCCTAAGTAAACATTTTAACTAATTATAAGATTGTAATTATTAAAACGATGTTGAGTCAAGATTTGTTAGAAAAGACATACTAAAAATGTTATACAACTTTTGGACCAGAATTTCGTAAGAAATAAGTTTTTAACCATAATTGGTTAAATTATGGTACAAATGAAAAAAAAATCATTTGATCGGTGATCTTTATAGATTAAGGGGATGGAGTACCTTCATTTAAAATACACACTTACCGACATTAATAGATTTTTCAAATTTATCATTTAATTTCCATATTTGTTCAATTTTTTGAGTTAAGGCACATTATACGATGTGTAAAAATTGTGCGTGTGCTAAAAAAATTTAGAAAAAATAAAAATTAATAACTGTATTTGAAAAATCAATTGCAGAAATCTGTAATCAGTACGGACTCCCCTTAAGAATCATAAATTTATCAATTATTAATTTTTTAATAACGATGGACTGTTTTATAATTGTTAATAACGTCACATGGCAATCAAGACAGTAATTATTATAGAAATTACATTTAAAAAAATTAAAAGTAATATTTCTCAATAATTTGCCAATAGAAACGTTTGCAGCTACCAAAGTACTAAATCAAATAGTTCAGATAATATTTTTGTTCATCTAAATTTCGCGCACTATTTAAACGAAATTATTTGAAATCATTTTGAAAAATGTATAGCATGAAATTTATTTTAACTGAAAAAATACAACCGAATTGATAACCTCCTCCTTTTTTGAATAAGTCAATTAAAAATAATATATACATATGTGATTAGAAATCAAATTTAAAATGAATTTCAAATTCGAAATCAAAATATAAAATCACACGAAGTTTAGAATTAATTATGAAATCTTGAAATTGGATATATATTTCTACATAATTTTAAAATCATTCGAAGTTTAAAATCAACTTCAAAACCATTTAAAGTATAAGAATCACATACACATATACACCCAAACGTTCCCTTCCAATTCCAAATTTTGATCCAACGTGAAATTCACGTACCCCTACACACATATATATTATATATACATATATACACACACATGTACATACGTAAAATAATAAAGCAAGTCGTAACGGTCGTAAATCATAAAATCACACCCACTCTCCCTCTCTCTCTCTCTCTCTTCTCTTCGAGTCGTGTCGCGGGAGAAAATGCACGAGCGATTTCAATTTCACGCTCGGGATTGCGACATGACCATATATTTATATATACATATACATATATAATAAAGATGAGAAAGAAGAAGTAGTAATAACGAGGAAGTGAGATAGAGGGAGGGAGAGAGAGAGAGAGAGAGCGATACATACAGTTTAACTTCGATTAGCTCGGCAGGCACAAATTACCCTATTAATTCATGTGTGTATGTACATACATATATATATACATACCGCGTGGGTTAATATAATAATGCTAAATAAGGAATTTACTTTCATCGGGTGTGTATTATCGAACATCGATATGTGTATAAGTATCCCACTTCTGTGTTTGTGTGCATGTGTGCGTGTGAATACAATGTAATGTAATGTCTATACCTTGGGGTATATATGTGTGTGTGCGTGTGTGTGTGCGTGCATCGAACCCCTTTGACTAAACGCGTAACGTCACGTGTATACATAGCACAGACTCACGCACAGGTGCGCGGTACACCCTACTATATAGATCATGTGATTTTGATCCAAGTAATTTCCCACCCTGACTTTCCTATTCGAATTCTAGACGACTTTATATACGTCAATGTGGTGCGATATTATATTTTTATTCGAATGTACATGTACGTATCGCAGTAGTCTTTTTTTGTATCTATATGTATATATAATCAGCTGTATATGTAACGAGGGATGTTTTTTTTTATTTGTTCACCTTCCCAATAATTTATAGATTTCCTTTTGTTTTCAATCGATTGATGGTAATTAAGTAACATTGTATTAAACTATAGCAAGATAAGCATTTCGATTTTGTTGACATTCGGCACGCGTATAAACTTATGATAATTGATATATATATACATTAGAATGCGAAAAAATTTCAAATTATTTGGATATTCTGTCATCAATTAAGTTATAATTAAAATTATATTGGAGAAATGAGTTGTTTCTTTATGTACAATTAAAGAAGAACTTTATTTTTTTCAATTCATTAATTTACTTTAATCGATTAACCCAAATACCGCATAAGCACTTAGATTTATCACGTACACAGCCGCGAATTATCGATAAGTGAAAGAAAGTAAAGTCACTCACATAGATTGAAATATAGTCAAATTTTAAGATATTTACATTTCGCACATATATATACATATAACAATGAAATGTTTATCATATATACATTACCTGAACAAAAGTATCATTTAAAATTAAAATTAATTTATAAGAATAATGTTCATAAATTCAAACGCTATAATTACAGAAGTACAATATTTAACAAATCGATAAGGACGATCCAACGAGCAGCTTTATATATCTATAAGTACATACAATTGGTATATATACGTGTAAAAGTGGATATATTATATATATATATATATATTGAGTTGCACAGTGCGTGTTAAATTAGGGTGTCGAGCGTATGTATATATATAGTATACTTGGTTCTCTCCGGGTGCACGTAGGTCTATAGGAGAGCTGTAACACTGATTTTAACTTGAAATTTGCATGTATAACCTAGATGGGGAAAAGGATGGATATAGAGGTAGACATCTCTCTCTCTCTCTCTGTCTTTGAGTGGGCTCCTCCAACGCGAGATAATTTAATTAATGTATTCATTGAAGTCACCGAGGTCCAAAATGTGTGTTTGACGGTTTGGAAGAAAACTGTACGAGACCTAAATCTCCTTGATGTGTCGTTTCATTTCATTTGTGAAACGTTATCACGTTTCACCTCTGTTAAGAGAGACAGTGATAGAGAGGGTTGAGGTAATGATACCAGTTATTATACATATATAGGTATTATACGCGTGTTTGATTTGAAATGAATTTTGGTTATTAAGGGGGTGCCATAGTGAAAAACTATCGACGAAGCGTCGGTAATGTAGTAAGCTGTAATGTACTAGTAGCGCCATCATCCGTTGAAAAATTATATTAATTTATAACCTCACAGTAGATGGCGCCAATAGTACATTCCAGCTATCATATTCATTCATAAATAACCTTTGTAGATTGCATTATTTAACATAATTAATACAGACGATGCAGGAATATTTTAATCACAATTTTTACAATAAACTTTTTGACAACAATTGTTATCCACTTTCCATGCAATCGTTTTCTGCATTTTGATATGCAGACGATGCAGGAATTATACAACTTAATTTGACATTTATTACTACATTTTCCGTGCAATCGTTTTCTGCATTTTGATACGCAGACAATGCAGGAATTTTGAAACCAAAAATTATTACAATAATCAATTATACAACTATTGCTATACATAATTCTATGCGATCGTTTTCTGCATTTTGTTAGGCAGACGATGCACGAATTGTTACCATAAAATTATACAATAATCATTTGGACAACTATTGCTATACTTTTTCCATGCAATCGTTTTCTGCATTTTGATACGCAGACGATGCAGGAATTTTGAAACCAAAATTATTACAACAATCAATTTAACAACTATTGCTACACATAATTCTATGCGATCGTTTTCTGCATTTAGTTAGGCAGACGATGCACGAATTGTTACCATAAAATTATACATTGATCATTTTGACAACTACTGATATATATTTTCCATGCAATCGTTTTCTGCATTTTGATACGCAGACGACGCAGGAATGTTCAAACCAAAATTATTACAATAATCAATTTAACAACTATTGCTACACATAATTCTATGCGATCGTTTTCTGCATTTAGTTAGGCAGACGATGCACGAATTGTTATCCATAAAATTATACAATGATCATTTTGACAACTACTGTTACACATTTTCCATGCAATCGTTTTCTGCATTTTAATACGCAGACGATGCAGGAATTTTGAAACCAAAATTATTACAATAATCAATTATACAACTATTGCTATACATAATTCTATGCGATCGTTTTCTGCATTTTGTTAGGCAGACGATGCACGAATTGTTACCATAAAATTATACAATAATCATTTTGACAACTATTGCTATACTTTTTCCATGCAATCGTTTTCTGCATTTTGATACGCAGACGATGCAGGAATTTTGAAACCAAAATTATTACAACAATCAATTTAACAACTATTGCTACACATAATTCTATGCGATCGTTTTCTGCATTTTGTTAGGCAGACGATGCACGAATTGTTACCATAAAATTATACAATGATCATTTTGACAACTACTGTTATACATTTTCCATGCAATCGTTTTCTGCATTTTTATCCGCAGACGATGCAGGAATTTTGAAACCAAAAATTATTACAATAATCAATTATACAACTATTGCTATACATAATTCTATGCGATCGTTTTCTGCATTTTGTTAGGCAGACGATGCACGAATTGTTACCATAAAATTATACAATGATCATTTTGACAACTATTGTTACACATTTTCCATGCAATCGTTTTCTGCATTTTGATACGCAGACGATGCAGGAATTTTGAAACCAAAAATTATTACAATAATCAATTATACAACTATTGCTATACATAATTCTATGCGATCGTTTTCTGCATTTTGTTAGGCAGACGATGCACGAATTGTTACCATAAAATTATACAATAATCATTTTGACAACTATTGCTATACTTTTTCCATGCAATCGTTTTCTGCATTTTGATACGCAGTCGATGCAGGAATTTTGAAACCAAAATTATTACAATAATCAATTTAACAACTATTGCTATATATTTTTTTTTAGTAAAACGTCCCTGGTAGAAAATAAAGCATCAGTTATGGTCGGCTCGTCATCTATTGACCATTTCAGGGTGGTCAGAAGATTCGACCAGAGTTTGACCATAGGTTAATATTTTGTCATTAAACTAAATTTTAGAATTTTTGACTTTCTACGCGATTACAGCAATAAAAATTAAACTATTTAAACTAACAAGGAAACTATTTGCTGATAATCTTCAAATCTCTTATATTAGAGTTCGTATGCAAAAATATCAGTTCATTACCATATGCAGTTATTCAGCGATGAAGCTCAAATCTCTTATATTAGTGTTCGTATGCATAAATATCAATTCATTACTGCTTATATGCTATTCATCGATGAAGCTTAAATCACTTTTACTGTTGTTCGCAGGCAAAAATTTCATTTTTAGGGAAACTGTACTTTGAACATGAGCATACACTTAAAATTTATTCGATAAAGCTCAAATGATTTATTCTGGTATTCGTACACAAGAACAGGATTTCTGAAAAAAAATTTTTTTCAATTGTGACACTTTATTTCTACAATTTTTCAAAATGGTTTATTTCATCTATTTTTTTAACAAACTGTAAATATTAAAAAAAATTTATTTGTTAAAGTTGTTTTTTTAATTGAAAAAAGTGCTTATTTAGATCAATTAAGATTTAATTACTACATCCATATATGTTTCATATATACTTAAATACCTTCATAATTTGTTTATTTAGTTACAAACAATGTATTTGGAAGTAAATGTAAGATATGCACTAATTTATAGTATTTAATCTTTCATTGTAAAATAAATGTGAAACGATATTTTTAAAAAGAATAACATTTTTTCTTATTTAGTTGAACAATTAATCAGACAAAACTAAGTATAACTTATTTATATTCATTTATTATTTATATTCATATGATTATATGTCTAACCTCAAAATCATTCATTATACGCGTACGGTAAACTTATGGTGAAATTCCGTCGGGTGTAAGCGGGGTTTTACACCAGAAACTACTCTATTTTCTGACCACTGATCATAAAATTGACAGACATTATGTCAAACGTATGCTCAAATTTCTACCAGGGGTTTTTGACTGTATTATTACACTTTTTATGCATTCGTTTTCTGCATCTGATATGCTGTTCAATGCAATCATTCTATGAATTACCTTATTTTACCCAAATCTACTTAATAAAAATTTATGTTGGCATCGTAGCTAAGCGCTAGCTGGTGTTGACATGGGCATCGCAAACAGTAGTTAGATGCAGGACTAGTTGACTAGTAGACAGCAGATAAATAAAGGATCCATTGTCATCGCAGTCTGCATTTAGTGGAAGATTCTATGAATGTTGTACTAAACTTCAATCCTAATCCGACCATTGACAGGGATGTACAAATGCACTTAGACATTAACCTGGAAGTACCTAAAAAGTTTTTTTACATGAACTAATCATTCACATATATAAAAGGAAACCGATGCAATAATTGAAGAGTAAGAACAGTAACCTAATCTACAAACGCAACTCTCATAATTACGGTCAATCGGTTAATTTTTCACTCACAAGATAGTCCTACATCCTTCACACATAATTTGACTGTACTTCTTTAGGTAGAGAATAAGATCTGCATAATGGTTTGGCGTTGGGTATTATTTCTAAAGACAATAATATGTATGCAATCAAACATAACCTTTATTACGTGCATGCAAGGAGTACCTGAAATTTCTCGTATATGGACTGCTTAATTACTAATATAGACAAAAGCCGTTGCATTAATTGAAGTACTTGGGTTTGGTAGATGATTAGTGGACGTAAATATGGACAGTAACCAACTCACAGGTAGAGATCCTATGGCTACTGTAACCAGCAGTTAGATGGAGATTCCATTGCTATTATAGACAGCTGTTCGAGGTCCAATTGGCAATTGTATTCAGCATTAGGTAGAGGATACAATGACATCATAGGTCTACTGTTAGTTCGAGAATTTCAATCCGGATCCGACTACTGACAGGGATGTACAAATGCACTTTGACGCCAACCTGGTAGTACTTAAAAAGTTTTTTTATATAAATAAAAGATGATCAATGCAATAATTGAAGAGAAAAACAGCAACCTAACCTCTAAACACAACTCTCTTAAATACGGTCAATCAGTTAATTTCTCACCTACAAGATAGCCCGACATCCATCACACATGATTTGTTTGCAGTTCCTTGGGTATCAAACATAACCTTTAAGTCGGACGCCATCAAACACTGGATCGCTGGGTATTTATCTTATACAAGAATAATTGTATGAACTCGGCAACATTGATGTAGTCAGAAAAATCATCATCCAGTATTTCGAAATTTTCACCATATACCACAATGCTCACGAAAAAACACAACAATGTTTACAAGCCGTTTTGTTATCCAGCTGAAACGGTCCCGAGCGACGTGAACCTCACTAGTATCGACGCGGGAAGCACAACTGCGCATGCGCGCACGGACTCTAGTCGAACGGGAGACCGACGCAACCCGTTCTATCGACACTCGCGACTTGATAAAAGGCCGTGATTTCTTATTAATTTTTACTAATTTGTATAGCATCTGTTAATGCATAGCAATCTACTACATAAATATCACAATTAATTAAAAACTATTATTATCAAATAATTTAAATAATACGAGACGTTTTTTAAATTATGCGATATTCAACCTCACATAACGACGAATATAGCCTACGCGGACGGCTAACTCGATGACTCGACGCGTGAGCCGGCCGCCTAGGCCTCCGACTGAATATTTTTCACTCCTTTAAACGGCCTTGATTTTTGTTTGTCATTTTACGAATATATCTAAAGTATATAGATGTGTAGTTATGTACAAATAATAACCAGGTATAATTATTACTTTCTTTAAATAAACAATATAAATATTATTTGTAATTTTTCACTCATTGTAACGGCTTTTGATTATTCATTTTCTTCTTCATTTTAACAAATATATATTTATTATATATTTTCTTCTTCATTTTAACAATATATATTTAATCTATATATATATCTGGTTTTGTATTAATAAGATAACCAAATATAATTAATTTTTTTTTTCTTAAATAAACAATATAAATATTTTTGCTTATTTTCATTTTATGAATAAATAATATTATTATGAATAAATAATATTTATCAGTAAATAATAAATATAAATGATTTTTATAATTTGTCAATTTATAGAAAAACCCATTGCTACTTTGTTCAGTCAATCGACAGATATTTTAAATCGAGCTACTCCCCCCCGAAAAATGATTTCTAACCTTACACACCGTCGAATATAGCCTACGCGGCCGGCTAACTCGACGACTCGACGCGCGAGCCGGGCGCCTAGGCCTCCAGCAGACAATATTTGCTTTTTTAAACGTACTTAATTTTTGTTTTGTCAATTTTCGAGTTTATCTAAAGTTTATAGATGTGTAGTTTTGTACAAACAATAACCATGTACTATTTTAATTTATATTAAATCAACAATATAAATATTATTTGTAATTTTTTCACTCATTGAAGCGGCTTTTGATTATTCATTTACTTCTTCATTTAAACAAATATATATTTAATCTATATATATCTTGTTTTAAATTAATGAGATAACCAAGTATATTTATAATTTTTTGTATTAAATAAACAACATAAATAATATTGTCATTTTTCGCTTTATGAATAAATAAATATAATTTTGAATAAATAATATTTATCAGTAAATAATAAATATAAATAATATTTGTAATTTATCGATATAGAAAAACCCATTGCTACTTTATTCAGTCAATCGAGAAATATTTTAAATCGAGCTACTCCCCCCCGAAAAATGATTTCTAACCTTACACACCGTCGAATATAGCCTACGCGGCCGGCTAACTCGACGACTCGACGAGCGAGCCGGCCTCCTAGGCCTCCAGCTGACAATTTTTCGCTTTTTTAAACGTTATTGATTATTGTTTGTCATTGAACGAGTTCATTTAAAGTTTATAAATGTTTGGTTTTGTTTAAATAATATCCACATTTTATTTTATTTTTATTAAATAAACAATAATAATATTTTTGGCATTTTAAAGAGGATTTAATTTTTATTTTTTGTGGTTGGTTTATAATGTTTTTAAAATATTTATCAGTAAATAATAAATATAAATAATGTTTATAATTTATCAATATAGAAAACCTCATTGCTACTTTGTTCAGTCAATCGACAGATATATAAATCGAGTTAATCCCCCGGTAAAACGATTTCTAGCCTAACACACTGTCGAATATAGCCTACGCGGCCGGCTAACTCGACGACTCGACGCGCGAGCCGGCCGCCTAGGCCTCCAGCTGACAATTTTTCGCTTTTTTAAACGTGCTTGATTATTGTTTGTCATTTAACGAGTTCATTTAAAGTTTATAAATGTGTGGTTTTGTATAAACAATATCCTTGTTTATTATTATTTTTATTAAATAAACAATATTAATATTTTTGGCACTTTAAAGAGGATTTAATTTTTATTTTTTGTGTTCGTTTCTAAAGTTTTTAAAATATTTATCAGTAAATAATAAATATAAATAATGTTTATAATTTATCAATATAGAAAACCTCATTGCTACTTTGTTCAGTCAATCGACAGATATATAAATCGAGTTAATCCCCCGGTAAAACGATTTCTAGCCTAACACACTGTCGAATATAGCCTACGCGGCCGGCTAACTCGACGACTCGACGCGCGAGCCGGCCCCCTAGGCCTCCAGCTGACAATTTTTCGCTTTTTTAAAAGTGCTTGATTATTGTTTGTCATTTAACGAGTTCATTTAAAGTTTATAAATGTGTGGTTTTGTATAAACAATATCCTTGTTTTATTATTATTTTTATTAAATAAACAAGAATAATATTTTAGGCACTTTAAAGAGGATTTAATTTTTATTTTTTTTGGTTGGTTTATAAAGTTTTTAAAATATTTATCAGTAAACAATAAATATAAATAATGTTTATAATTTATCAATATAGAAAAACTCATTGCTACTTTGTTCAGTCAATCGACAGATATATAAATCGAGTTAATCCCCCGGTAAAACGATTTCTAGCCTAACACACTGTCGAATATAGCCTACGCGGCCGGCTAACTCGACGACTCGACGCGCGAGCCGGCCTCCTAGGCCTCCAGCTGACAATTTTTCGCTTTTTTAAACGTGCTTGATTATTGTTTGTCATTTAACGAGTTCATTTAAAGTTTATAAATGTGTGGTTTTGTATAAACAATATCCTTGTTTTATTATTATTTTTATTAAATAAACAATAATAATATTTTAGGCACTTTAAAGAGGATTTAATTTTTATTTTTTGTGGTTGGTTTATAATGTTTTTAAAATATTTATCAGTAAATAATAAATATAAATAATGTTTATAATTTATCAATATAGAAAAACTCATTGCTACTTTGTTCAGTCAATCGACAGATATATAAATCGAGTTAATCCCCCGGTAAAACGATTTCTAGCCTAACACACTGTCGAATATAGCCTACGCGGCCGGCTAACTCGACGACTCGACGCGCGAGCCGGCCGCCTAGGCCTCCAGCTGACAATTTTTCGCTTTTTTAAACGTTATTGATTATTGTTTGTCATTTAACGAGTTCATTTA
This sequence comes from Theocolax elegans, assembly GCA_026168455.1. Classification (NCBI taxonomy): domain Eukaryota; kingdom Metazoa; phylum Arthropoda; class Insecta; order Hymenoptera; family Cerocephalidae; genus Theocolax; species Theocolax elegans. The sequence continues at coordinate 7,710,507 of CM047428.1, forward strand.
AAGTTTATAAATGTGTGGTATTGTATAAACAATATCCTCGTTTTATTATTATTTTTATTAAATAAACAATAATAATATTTTTGGCACTTTAAAGAGGATTTAATTTTTATTTTTTGTGGTTGGTTTATAAAGTTTTTAAAATATTTATCAGTAAACAATAAATATAAATAATGTTTATAATTTATCAATATAGAAAAACTCATTGCTACTTTGTTCAGTCAATCGACAGATATATAAATCGAGTTAATCCCCCGGTAAAACGATTTCTAGCCTAACACACTGTCGAATATAGCCTACGCGGCCGGCTAACTCGACGACTCGACGCGCGAGCCGGCCTCCTAGGCCTCCAGCTGACAATTTTTCGCTTTTTTAAACGTGCTTGATTATTGTTTGTCATTTAACGAGTTCATTTAAAGTTTATAAATGTGTGGTTTTGTATAAACAATATCCCCTGTTTATTATTATTTTTATTAAATAAACAATAATAATATTTTTGGCACTTTAAAGAGGATTTAATTTTTATTTTTTGTGGTTGGTTTATAAAGTTTTTAAAATATTTATCAGTAAACAATAAATATAAATAATGTTTATAATTTATCAATATAGAAAAACTCATTGCTACTTTGTTCAGTCAATCGACAGATATATAAATCGAGTTAATCCCCCGGTAAAACGATTTCTAACCTAACACACTGTCGAATATAGCCTACGCGGCCGGCTAACTCGACGACTCGACGCGCGAGCCGGCCTCCTAGGCCTCCAGCTGACAATTTTTCGCTTTTTTAAACGTGCTTGATTATTGTTTGTCATTTAACGAGTTCATTTAAAGTTTATAAATGTGTGGTTTTGTATAAACAATATCCTTGTTTTATTATTATTTTTATTAAATAAACAATAATAATATTTTAGGCACTTTAAAGAGGATTTAATTTTTATTTTTTGTGGTTGAATTATAAAGTTTTTAAAATATTTATCAGTAAACAATAAATATAAATAATGTTTATAATTTATCAATATAGAAAAACTCATTGCTACTTTGTTCAGTCAATCGACGAGATATATAAATCGAGTTAATCCCCCGGTAAAACGATTTCTAGCCTTACACACTGTCGAATATAGCCTACGCGGCCGGCTAACTCGACGACTCGACGCGCGAGCCGGCCTCCTAGGCCTCCAGCTGACAATTTTTCGCTTTTTTAAACGTTATTGATTATTGTTTGTCATTGAACGAGTTCATTTAAAGTTTATAAATGTTTGGTTTTGTTTAAATAATATCCACTTTTTATTTTATTTTTATTAAATAAACAATAATAATATTTTTAGGCACTTTAAAGAGGATTTAATTTTATTTTTTGTGGTTGGATTATAAAGTTTTTAAAATATTTATCAGTAAACAATAAATATAAATAATGTTTATAATTATCAATATAGAAAAACTCATTGCTACTTTGTTCAGTCAATCGACAGATATATAAATCGAGTTAATCCCCCGGTAAAACGATTTCTAACCTAACACACTGTCGAATATAGCCTACGCGGCCGGCTAACTCGACGACTCGACGCGCGAGCCGGCCGCCTAGGCCTCCAGCTGACAATTTTTCGCTTTTTTAAACGTGCTTGATTATTGTTTGTCATTTAACGAGTTCATTTAAAGTTTATAAATGTGTGGTTTTGTATAAACAATATCCTTGTTTTATTATTATTTTTATTAAATAAACAATAATAATATTTTAGGCACTTTAAAGAGGATTTAATTTTTATTTTTTGTGGTTGGTTTATAAAGTTTTTAAAATATTTATCAGTAAACAATAAATATAAATAATGTTTATAATTTATCAATATAGAAAACCTCATTGCTACTTTGTTCAGTCAAACGAGAGATATATAAATCGAGTTAATCCCCCGGTAAAACGATTTCTAGCCTAACACACTGTCGAATATAGCCTACGCGGCCGGCTAACTCGACGACTCGACGCGCGAGCCGGCCTCCTAGGCCTCCAGCTGACAATTTTTCGCTTTTTTAAACGTTATTGATTATTGTTTGTCATTGAACGAGTTCATTTAAAGTTTATAAATGTTTGGTTTTGTTTAAATAATATCCACATTTTATTTTATTTTTATTAAATAAACAATAATAATATTTTTGGCATTTAAAGAGGATTTAATTTTTATTTTTTGTGGTTGGTTTATAAAGTTTTTAAAATATTTATCAGTAAACAATAAATATAAATAATGTTTATAATTTATCAATATAGAAAAACTCATTGCTACTTTGTTCAGTCAATCGACAGATATATAAATCGAGTTAATCCCCCGGTAAAACGATTTCTAGCCTAACACACTGTCGAATATAGCCTACGCGGCCGGCTAACTCGACGACTCGACGCGCGAGCCGGCCTCCTAGGCCTCCAGCTGACAATTTTTCGCTTTTTTAAACGTGCTTGATTATTGTTTGTCATTTAACGAGTTCATTTAAAGTTTATAAATGTGTGGTTTTGTATAAACAATATCCTTGTTTTATTATTATTTTTATTAAATAAACAATAATAATATTTTTGGCATTTTAAAGAGGATTTAATTTTTATTTTTTGTGGTTGAATTATAAAGTTTTTAAAATATTTATCAGTAAACAATAAATATAAATAATGTTTATAATTTATCAATATAGAAAAACTCATTGCTACTTTGTTCAGTCAAACGAGAGATATATAAATCGAGTTAATCCCCCGGTAAAACGATTTCTAGCCTTACACACTGTCGAATATAGCCTACGCGGCCGGCTAACTCGACGACTCGACGCGCGAGCCGGCCTCCTAGGCCTCCAGCTGACAATTTTTCGCTTTTTTAAACGTTATTGATTATTGTTTGTCATTGAACGAGTTCATTTAAAGTTTATAAATGTTTGGTTTTGTTTAAATAATATCCTCTTTTTATTTTATTTTTATTAAATAAACAATATTAATATTTTTGGCATTTTAAAGAGGATTTAATTTTTATTTTTTGTGGTTGGTTTATAAAGTTTTTAAAATATTTATCAGTAAATAATAAATATAAATAATGTTTATAATTTATCAATATAGAAAACCTCATTGCTACTTTGTTCAGTCAAACGAGAGATATATAAATCGAGTTAATCCCCCGGTAAAACGATTTCTAGCCTTACACACCGTCGAATATAGCCTACGCGGCCGGCTAACTCGACGACTCGACGCGCGAGCCGGCCGCCTAGGGTTACAGCTGACAATTTTTCGTGTTTTCAGTACCGAGCAAACTTGGTAATCGTGCAACGCCACATGAGCCGCGAGAAGTTCGTCACTAGTTGTCCGAAAATTGCGCGTGCGCATGCGCGTACGTATTCTGGTATTGCGAGTGTGAGAGAGAGAGAGATAGATAGATGGTGGAGATGGGTAGAGTGAGAGAGAGGGAGAGAGATGGGAGAATGCAAGCCAGCCGTGGCCTCTAAATAAAATATTTTGATTCTTTATCGTCTTTGTTTTCCATTGTTTCCCCGATTAAATATACTAAGAATGTCGTCACTCTGCAATGCATAAGCACGACTTTTATTGTATGTCTTTTATTGATATAAGGCCGGTGTATGAATTATGGTATTTAACGCCATATTGCTACAACCATTTGCGCATGTGCTTCCACGCTAAGTATACAATACAAAATACAGACTAAGCGCGTCGCGCACTCTAGCGGCGAAATTGGTACTAAGAAAACTTTGTCAATAATATAAACTATTTATTTTTTGTTAATATTATGTAAAACCCAAATACAGAGGCACTAGATAATGATGTAATATGTCTTTCTACAAAGTTCCAGATCAATACAACAAGGACACCCTAAAAAATTTCTGCACGGAAAAATGACTATTTTTTCCGTGCAAACTTTTTTTAGGGTGTCGTTCACATATTCACTTCAAACTTCGTATAAATGCGTATTATGTGATTATCTAGTGCTTCTGTATTTGCGTTTTGCATATAAAGCAATAATATGTTCTTGAAGTGTAATAATGTATCCATCTGACTCGGTCGGTAATAATCTAGTATGGCACCCCCTTAAGTGATGTTGGTAAACCAAAAATTACGTTTGTTATTTTAAGGGTATAGAGATAAGTAAATTTTTTTTTTCATCTTTATGATTTATAAATTTTGTAGCATGTTTGTAGGAAAAATATATACTTTTTGGAGAATTTATGCAGAAAATTTATGTGTCAAAATTAGTGTTCGGTGCGAAATGCATCATTTTTTAGATTTATTTTAAAATTTTTGTGTTCATTCTTTCAAGTTATTGCTTAAATTAAATGCGACCTTTTTTATTTTAACAGTTATTTGTTTATTAGATAAATAATAAATTCAAAATAATTTAAAATATAATTTATTAAAAAATAGAATTTGTTTAAAAAAAATGTTATTTTTCCATTTCAAAATTAATTTTTTTTGACTAACAATAAACTGTTTAAATAAAATAAGGCCTATGTCATAAGCACTATTATAAATTTCATTTTATAATTAAAAATTCATTTGAAATTTTATTTCAAGACACAGAACACTTATATTCTAATACATTTTTCTACATAACGTTGGAAAAATGATTCTGTCTTGTTAAAATTTTTCAGAAAAGTTTATATTTTTGTTACAAAAATTTCACAAAAACTTTTAGTTCATTTAGTTGGAAAACAAAATAAAACTTTTTTTTTTCTTAACCTTACCTTACTCTTAATCCTTTCATGGATATTTCAATTGTTTTCCTTTTTTTGTTCATATTTTTCAAAATTGATAGAAGATTTTGATATTTTATTGCTTTTTTAGATATTACTGTATAGCTAGACTATATATAGTGATATAGAATCACGAAGTTATCTTGTGATTACATAATTGTTTATAATTATTATAAATAAACATTTCTCAAAAAACATGGGTTTTTTAGAATTTAATACGTTTGCGGTGATATTTTATAAATAACATATGCTTTTCATGATTGGCATTCTTTTATTGATAAACATATATATATAGGACCATCATTAAGTTTGCGGAAAAAGACGTCGGAAACTTATATTTACACATTTGAACCAATTTACCTGAATTGTGTACAACTGAAAGGGTTAATTAGCTACGTTTCGATGAATTTCCTACATCTTCATCAGGCATTCTTTATTTTATTTATTAATAAGAAATTATAAATACATCCAATTTTTTTAATCGCACGCGCACCTGAACTGGCGTCACATTATAGTGACACGCCGAGCCACTGAGTCGCGGTGTTTCGAAAAATGCAAATGAAAAAAATTTTCAGAGGTACACGTCTGGATCGAACCCACGACCCTCGGTGTGAGAGTCGGGAGCTCTACCCATGAGCCACCGCGGCTCCCTCCTACATCTTCATCAGGCATTCTTTATTTTCTTTATTGTGATTACACTCCTTGATTAGAGTTACATACCTAAAAGAAATGAATAAATACATACAACAATTTTGATGTATATGAAAATTAAGTCGATCTGATGAAGGCGAGGAGAGGAGGAAGAAAACACAATTCTTTCCCTTTATTTTTTGCACAACGTTTCGTTGGCTTGGTCTGCCAATATCTTCAGGTGCCTTTATTCAAACACAAACAATTATTTAACAAATTTTCAAAAAATAAATATATAGATTACAAACAGGATATGCACTATATTAAATATACCTTTCAAATTCGAATTAACGGTGAGTTAAAGAATCGAATGGACAGTGTCAAACATTGAAGGATGTAACGTAAATATATATAAACACGAGTACTACCACATACATACATACATACATAATAATACGTCAGATGTATCAGCACTTTAAATTTCTAAGAATAGGAAAGTAAGTACTATTCAAAAACTTTATGTCATCTTTTGCATTAATATTATTACTGTCACATTTTATATGAATCATTTCAGAAATTAATCTTTTATTGTAATTCACTTCTACATCTAAAATTTTTGTATTGTGCGAAACGTAGTGCAAAAAATAAAGGGAAAGAATTGGGTTTTCTTCCTCCTCCCCTCGCCTCCATCAGATCGACTTAATTTTCATATACATTAACAATTGAAGTGCAAATATCACAAAACATACAACAATTTTGTTTTAATTTAAACCACCGATAATTAAGTTCCAGAGGTTTGCTCTCTATCAACTAATCTATTTTATTGTTTTTGTCATTACGTTAAATTTTGGTTATAAAGTATTCAATTGTTCTCTATTCATTAATACAAAAAATATATACCGTAAAGGGTTAAACAACACGACCTTGAGATTGTACCCTAACCTTAACCCCTTGCATTAAATAAATTTTATCGAAAACGTATATATTCTTTGGAATCCAATAGGTAATATTTATAATCCTTATCATTATATTACAATACAACTGTTAATAATAAACAATCTCATTATTTTTAATTCGTGTACTTCTAAATGTTTAACAACCGTATATATATATATTGATTAACCGATGAAAATATATAAATAGTTCGTATAAATTAACTTATTTTCTACCAGGAAGAAAGAATAAGTAATTTTACATTAAATAATAAATATCCATTCGAATCTACAGGTGTTTTATTTATTATTTATTCATTTGCTTATATTATAAATTTGTTTACTCTGTGAAATGACGTTATATTTTAAGAAAAAAGATATCGAACGAAGATATTTGTTTAAAATTAAGTAAGGTTTATTTGAAGGTATAGTGTCATTTATTTATATTTAAAAGAAATATTTTTTTTTTTAATTCACAAATATAATAAATAAATAACAAAATAAAATTTAAATTTACGATTTAAGTAAGTAATTAAACGATCTGCCTGTAATAAAAACTTGTTTAATAGTATACCAACCTTTTTTCTGTATATATACAATATATCATCATCGAGAAAATTACAAATGATCGTTTTTTTTTCATTTTTCAAACATTGTACATTACCTCACAAGTGCAAAAGGTGATTTCAACAAAACATAAATTAATGTGCTGATCAAAAAAAAAATCATTAATCGCATTACAATACGTCCTCATAAATATATAACAGTATTCTCACCACGCTCAGCGACGCACGAAAAAAAAAAGTGAAAAAAATAAACATCAAAGTATATAAACCGTCCTGTCGAAATTTCCCGCGCAAACTCGTACCTCCAAAAACGAAGGAAAATTAATACACTTCCAACACGCACACACACACACACACACATTTCAACGCTTAAACAAAAAGAAAAATACACAAAACCTTAAACGTAATACATTTTTTCATACACTCTCACTAACATCATTCTCATATTCAAATTTCAGAAAAATGATCATATTCGCGAATCCCAACAGAGAGAGAGAGATGGAGAGACCATCCGTTCCGACTGATTAATTCGCATTTTAATTGGGCCCACGCCAATTTATCGCGCCTGTATATACACACATATATATATTTATATATTACATACACATACGCGTGTAATGACGCAACGTGCTACACACCCTTTATATAAACTCGAAAATTAAACTTTCGAAGGCTCGCATTATTTCTTTTTTTTTTCAAACTTCGCTCCGTGTATATGTATATATAAAATAAAAGGGTTTGTTAGCTCGCACACGCGCACGTACACCGAGTTTTTGATCTACGACAGGCATTTACTGCTCTCATCATAATATACACACATCGATTCATTAATTATTTTAAATGACATATACACCGAAATTCCTTTCATTTGACATTACAGCTCCCTTGATTAGTATTTTAATTTATATATATTTGTTAATCATTATTTACTACATCATTGTGATAATATATTATATTATATACATACTTATAAATGGTCGTGTGTGTGCAGTGTTGTGATTATGTTTCTGTAATTCGTATATGTTTACGCGTTGCCTCTGCACTCTCCGTGTGTGTGTGTGTGTTAACAACAATTATATCAATGCCATATTTCAAATTTTGCGCAACGATAAAGTTCCTTTCTTTTCTATTATCTATACATAATTGCAATTGCATACACATATCGGTTGTAATTAACAAATTTAATAAACTATATTACAAATTTCGGTACATATATATTGTTTACGTTGTAATTATATATACATAGGTGTACATGTGCAATTATATGTACGATATCGCTATATACATATAAGCGGCGATGTGTTGCGAAATCCGCGATAACAAATAGATGATAAAAATGTAAGTGTACAGGATATGGAAAAAAAACCGATATTTGTCAAAATAAAGGTATACGATACAGTAAAATGGTTAATGCTTTGTTTTTGTTTTTGATTTAAAAAATATGTGACGTCGACGTTTCTCTCGTGGTCTAAGCGAGAAATAACAATAATAACAATACAATATTTAAATAAAGATACAAATGTAATATTGAGCGATGCAAAAGTTTTCCTCGCGACGTGGTGGTGTGCGGAGAGTCCCGCGTGTACAAAGAGAGACCGCAAAATATAAAAGTATAAAGATGAAAGTGGAAAAAGAAAAATGACGATTAGCATTTAGACGGGTTGGTCTGATGCGAAAGAAGAAATTCTAAAATGATAGCTGAAGGGCAGAGAGAGAGAGAGGAATATCGTTGAGTTATTACAAAGTAGATAAGCCCAAGTATTCCGATTATTACACAAGTTGAAATATCTCCTTCTCCTTCTTGTATTCTTCTCTTACTTTTCCCTTCTCTCACTTTCTTCTTTATATTTAACAAATTGAAAATGTATTTTTTCAGGGTAATTGCTTTCTCGTTACTTCGTCAATTTCTCGTGTGTATGTAAAATTTTATATTTTTTGCCATATATACATTACGAAAAAATATTGTCTCGCATACGTAATGTAATCAATTGCTTTACATATTCGATATATAATGCGAATACTTTTTTGTAATGAATTTTGAAAATATTATTCGTTTTTATTTTATTATACATTTTTTTTAAATACTTCTTGAACATCTCCTTAGTATTCATAGACCAAGAACATTTTGTCCATTTTTGAGACATGTTACTCTGTTATACTTTTCCGAAGGATTTTAATACGCTGAATCCAAATCTGGCGGTAGAGCTGCTCTATCACGTTTTGAAATAGGTATCTAACCTAAAAGTGTAAAAAACATATTTTAAAAGTTTTTCAACATATTTGAAATTACGTAGCACTATTCATTTTTTTCTATAGAAAAATTATTCTTAATATATTTATTTTTAATTAATAAATATATTAAAATTATTCTTAATTATTATAAATATATTTTTTATTTCAACGGAATTCTTCTTAAATATTCCGCAGGATGAAAATTTGCTTGCTTCTATGTGATTTTTCTACAAACAAACGGATTCTTGTAAAATCGAGCAGAATTTTTTGTTGTAAAAAATGAGATAGTACAACTCGAAAAGATCAATATTGTAAAATCAATCAAATTCCTCTTGATTATAAAAAAATCGTATTGTACCAACCAGATTTTCTTCACTGAGATGATAAAAGTGATTGTCATTATCTAATAAATGTGAATTAGATTTTGGGCGAAATGAATATTCTTAAGGGAGTTCTCGGTACTCAGTTAGTCAAAGCATCAAATATTATCACCTCTCTCTTACCATTTTAGGTTATGTCGTCTGCTAAAGTACAAAAACTATTTTTTTCTCTTATTTACAACTACTGTTCGAGTATTTTGAACATTGGAAAATGTTCTCTTATTATTTTTGTAACATTAAAAAAAGTTTCAAAGGAATCTGAATGTTAATATTTTTTATATCTTAAAAATAGATTGGTTTCCCATAAGATTGCGTGTTAAAATTAGCTACGTGTTTAATTATTTTCTCGGCTTTGAGGCACTGAACGCTTATGAAAATTTAACTGAAGCATTTTTATATCTTTATTAATCTCTGTATACATTTTCATTACAATCACTATAATCTCTATGTTGACTCTTGCACCGATGGAACTTCCTTAATAGTTACGGACTTGTTATTAACAGTTAATACCTGAACCTGCTTCATTTGAGGTGACTTAAGAATCGACATCCGAAATCTTGAAATGATGGCTCTATTTTCAAAATGCGGTAATGAATCGACACCAAATCTTTGTAAAAGCAAATGAGATGAATAAAGATTATCGAGCGATTCTATTTAGTCAATATTTATAATAATTTGTATTATAAAAAAAAGTAAAAATTGGAGGTTCGAGTTAGCTGTATGTAAGGTCTAGTGCCGCGTACCCATACTTGTTGTTATCAAGGCCTTTCAATTATATTTTCGTGTTGTGATGAGTACATTAAGCAATCGTAAATATTTGAACTGTGTAAATTTGTTTGTAAAAATCAATCATATATAAATTATTTCTATATACACAAGATGTAAATATATTATAAGATACACTCACAAAAATGTATTCTTGTGATTGCAAAATTGTCGTATCAAATATGGATCAAAAGGAAATCCACTTGATGTTAGACAATTCTTATATAACCCATAAAATTCGGTTACTATTTAGAATAGTAAGATCTTGATTTTAATGCAATCTACTTGGTAATAGAAGAATCGTCTAACATTAAGTGGATTTCCTTTTGAACCATGTTCGATACGACAATCTTCTAATCACAAGATTACATTTTTGTGAGTGTAACCGTCGGTTATTTTCACGTTTTTAGGGCAACCGCGCTAAGTACAAGAACGTGTCACAACCTCAATTTTTCAAATTCATATATTCATTAACTATTAAGCCATACATTTGGTACAATATCGTGAATATTTTATCCTTCAATTGAATCATGACTTAATGACAAGTTTTTCTTTTTCTCAGTGCTTTTCAGGCATATAAAAGAGGAATTCCGCTTAGATCAAAAATATTTTTTTCTCTTATTTACAACTACTGTTCGAGTATTTTGAACATTGGAAAATGTTCTCTTATTATTTTTGTAACATTGAAAAAAGTTTCAAAGGAATCTGAATGTTAATATTTTTTATATCTTAAAAATAGATTGGTTTCCCATAAGATTGCGTGTTAAAATTAGCTACGTGTTTTAATTATTTTCTCGGCTTTGAGGCACTGAACGCTTATGAAAATTTAACTGAAGCATTTTTATATCTTTATTAATCTCTGTATACATTTTCATTACAATCACTACAACCTCTATGTTAACTCTTGCACCGATGGAACTCCCTTAATAGTTACGGACTTGTTATTAACAGTTAATACCTGAACCTGCTTCATTTGAGGTGACTAAGAATCGACAATCCGAAAATCTTGAAATGATGGCTCTATTTTCAAAATGCGGTAATGAACTCAACACCAAATCTTTGTAAAAGCAAATGAGATGAATAAAGATTATCGAGCGATTCTATTTAGTCAATATTTATAATAATTTGTATTATAAAAAAAAGTAAAAATTGGAGGTTCGAGTAGCTGTATGTAAGGTCTAGTGCCGCGTACCCATACTTGTTGTTATCAAGGCCTTTCAATTATATTTCGTGTTGTGATGAGTACATTAAAGCAATCGTAAATATTTGAACTGTGTAAATTGTTTGTAAAAATCAATCATATATAAATTATTTCTATATACACAAGATGTAAATATATTATAAGATACACTCACAAAAATGTATTCTTGTGATTGCCAAATTGTCGTATCAAATATGGATCAAAAGGAAATCCACTTGATGTTAGGACAATTCTTATATAACCCATAAAATTCGGTTACTATTTAGAATAGTAAGATCTTGATTTTAATGCAATCTACTTGGTAATAGAAGAATCGTCTAACATTAAGTGGATTTCCTTTTGACCATGTTCGATACGACAATACTTCTAATCACAAGATTACATTTTTGTGAGTGTAACCGTCGGTTATTTTCACGTTTTTAGGGCAACCGCGCTGAGTACAAGAACGTGTCACAACCTCAATTTTTCAAATTCATATATTCATTAACTATTAAGCCATACATTTGGTACAAATATCGTGAATATTTATCCTCAATTGAATCATGACTTAATGACAAGTTTTTTTTTCTCAGTGCTTTTCAGGCATATAAAAGAGGAATTCCGCTTAGATCAAAAATATATTTTTTTTAGTAGATACCACATTTGCTGTTACGATAGTACTTTTAAAGTTTTCTGCAATTTCTATCTTGTAATCATTAACCTCATATTTTTATTCGTACGTATTTCAACCTTATATCCAAATATTTAGTATACTTATAAATATATATATATATATGGGTGGTTATCTGTGACATCGAAGATGAAAAAAATAAATATTGCTATAACTGTGGGAATATGTTTTAGAGGTATCCAGTAGTTCTCCTGAATTTTTTCAGATTTTTTTCTGGGCCATTATTTTAAGTTACAGAGAGTCAAAGTTGACATTTTAGCACTTTTTTTACATTATTTGCCCATTTTCATGAATTTTAGCTTCCCAGGGAATGCATTTTTTCACTAAAAACATAAGTATGACTTTTTTTGTAAAATTTTCCGAACTTTTCATTAAAAATACTTTTAAAGACATAAATGTATGCTGTCACACTCTTGTAAGCCATTTAAACCTTAAATAGTGAAAATCAGCAATTCTGCTCCAGACTCTGGTAACCTAATACTGTCTAAAAGATGTCTTTTTATAGTCAGAAACTGCCTAAAAATTTCCAGAGTGGGTCTAAATCATTAAGATCACTTATGGTCAAAATATCCGGGAAAAGTGCCCGAAATATTAATAGAAATGTATATTTGTTGCCTTATAACGATGAATCTAGTAGCATGATCATTGCAAAAAAATTTGTGCACTTACCTTGGAACGGTAGAAAAGTATCTCCACTTGTTTCAGTATCCATCTAATCCTCTGTAAGCTGCTAAAAATACAAATATTATTATACAAATGTAAAAAATTATTTTTAAACATTAATAATGCTGAATTTTTAGTTTTACATCCCTTACAAGAATTATAATACTAATCTGAAGGATTACTATAAAGTATCAACATTATTATTATTATTATTCAGCAATACATTGTTTAGACTTCACAAACTTGTCACTGTCACGTTATCATATTATTCATTATAATTATATATCCGATTTATTTATATATCTTTTGTATTAAATACGTATATTCAGTTATTGTAATAATGATGTTTATATATTTATAGTAATCCTTCAGATTAGTATTATAATTCTTGTAAGGGATGTAAAACTAAAAATTCAGCATTATTAATGTTTAAAAATTAATTTTTACATTTGTATAATAATATTTGTATTTTTAGCAGCTTACAGAGGATTAGATGGATACTGAAACAAGTGGAGATACTTTTCTACCGTTCCAAGGTAAGTGCACAAATTTTTTGCAATGATCATGCTACTAGATTCATCGTTATAAGGCAACAAATATACATTTCTATTAATATTTCGGGCACTTTTCCCGGATATTTTGACCATAAGTGATCTTAATGATTTAGACCCACTCTGGAAATTTTTAGGCAGTTTCTGACTATAAAAAGACATCTTTTAGACAGTATTAGGTTACCAGAGTCTGGAGCAGAATTGCTGATTTTCACTATTTAAGGTTTAAATGGCTTACAAGAGTGTGACAGCATATTGTCTTTAAAAGTATTTTTAATGAAAAGTTCGGAAAATTTTACAAAAAAAGTCATACTTATGTTTTTAGTGAAAAATGCATCTCCTGGGAGCTAAAATTCATGAAATGGACATATAATGCAAAAAAGTGCTAAAATGTCACTTTGACTCTCTGTAACTTAAAATAATGGCCCAGAAAAAATCTGAAAAAATTCAGGAGAACTACTGGATACCTCTAAACATATTCCCACAGTTATAGCAATATTTATTTTTTCATCTTCGATGTCACGAGAACCACCATATATATATATAATATATATATATGGGGTATTCCACGTGAAGTAGACCGATCAAAATGTTAAAATGCACCAAATTTTGGGTACACTTTTGCAAATGTTTTTCAGAATACAGAAAAAAATTTTTAGGTACTGGAATCTATTTGCTCAAAAGTTATTCTAACCTCAAAAAGTGAATTTTTTCCATATTTTTTTGACACCAAGCTGGTTTACCGCTATATAACTCAAAATCTATCAACTTTTACTATATAACATTATATGTAACATTCGTTGCTAATTATATCTAGAATTGATTCTTCTGGGTAGAATTTCTAATCTCAAGGTCAATGTTACATAAACTACATGTCAATATTCAACTTGAAAAAAGTGCAAGTGCGCCACCTTTGATTTTTTCATCCAAAAGTCTAAAAGAAAGCTTGGAGCAATACCTTTCAAATGGTCTGTAGCATTTTTATGGCCTCCAATTCTGTAAAAAGTTATGATAATTTAAAGAAAGACGAAATTTTTTAAAAATTTAAATGGGAAATACCATGTTAATTTTTGTGAATTTTTTGTCTTTCTTTAAATTATCATAACTTTTTGCAGAATTAGCAAGCTTTCTTTTGGACTTTTGGATAAAAAAATCAATTGTGGCGAAGTTAGTTTTTTTTAAGTTGAATGTTGACATGTAGTTTATTTGTCATTAACCTTGAGATTGGAAATTCTAACCCAGAAGGATAAATTCTAGACATAATTAGCAACGAAAGTTACATATAATGTTCTATAGTAAAAGTTGATAGATTTTGAGTTAAATAGCGATGAACCCACCTGGTGTTGAAAAAAACTGGAAAAAGTTCACTTTTTGAGGTTAGAATAACTTTTGAACTAATAAATTCCAGTACCTAAAAATTTTTTTCTGTATTTAAGGTTTAAATGGCTTACAAGAGTGTGACAGCATATTGTCTTTAAAAGTATTTTTAATGAAAAGTTCGGAAAATTTTACAAAAAAAGTCATACTTATGTTTTTAGTGAAAAATGCATCTCCTGGGAGCTAAAATTCATGAAAATGGACATATAATGCAAAAAAGTGCTAAAATGTCAACTTTGACTCTCTGTAACTTAAAATAATGGCCCAGAAAAAATCTGAAAAAATTCAGGAGAACTACTGGATACCTCTAAAACATATTCCCACAGTTATAGCAATATTTATTTTTTTCATCTTCGATGTCACAGAGAACCACCCATATATATATATATATATATATATGGGGTATTCCACGTGAAGTAGACCGATCAAAATTTAAAATGCACCAAATTTTGGGTACACTTTGCAAATGTTTTTCAGAATACAGAAAAAAATTTTAGGTTACTGGAATCTATTTGCTCAAAAGTATTCTAACCTCAAAAGTGAATTTTTTCCATATTTTTTTGAACACCAGCTGGGTTTACCGCTATATAACTCAAAATCTATCAACTTTTACTATATAACATTATATGTAACATCGTTGCTAATTATATCTAGAATTTATCTTCTGGGTTAGAATTTCTAATCTCAAGGTCAATGTTACATAAACTACATGTCAATATTCAACTTGAAAAAAGTGCAAGTGCGCCACCTTTGATTTTTTCATCCAAAAGTCTAAAAGAAAGCTTGGAGCAATACCTTTCAAATGGTCTGTAGCATTTTTATGGCCTCCAATTCTGTAAAAAGTTATGACAATTAAAGAAACACGAAATTTTTTTAAAATTTAAATGGGAATTACCATGTTAATTTTTGTGAATTTTTGTCTTTCTTTAAATTGTCATAACTTTTTACAGAATTGGAGGCCATAAACATGCTACAGGACCATTTGAAAGGTATTGCTCCAAGCTTTCTTTTAGACTTTTGGATGAAAAAATCAAAGGTGGCGCACTTGCACTTTTTTCAAGTGAATATTGACATGTAGTTTATAACATTTACCTTGAAATTAGAAATTCTAACATAGAAGAATAAATTCTAGACACAATTAGCAACGAATGTTACATATATGTTCTATAGTAAAAGTTGATAGATTTTGAGTTAAAATAGTGGTAAACCCAGCTGGTGTTCAAAAAAATATGGAAAAATTCATTTTTGAGGTTAGAATAACTTTTGAGCAAATAGATTCCAGTACCTAAAAATTTTTTTCTGTATTCTGAAAAACATTTGCAAGTGTACCCAAAATTTGGTGCATTTTAAAATTTTGATCGGACCACTTCACGTGGAATACCCCATATATATATATATATATATATATATATATATAAACTTGTCATTAAGTCATGATTCAATTGAAGGATAAAATATATATATCTATATATATATATATATCGCACATTTTAAAATATTACGTCCCTACTATAAATAGAAATTATATTTCTTTTTAATAAAAACAAGTCATTGTTTTAAAAATCAGTAGAATGCAATTTGACCACAAAACATTAAGAATAATGGTCATGTTTCTACCAAGGATTTTATCGGTATAATAAGATATAGAAAATACATCTGGAAATTGATATCACCAAATACTTACCTTACTCTACTACATTATATCGACGGTTGAGAGAAAGAAGGTCATATTTCGTAACCCGGTTGAAGAAGGTTCGCATTTCAAACGCTTTATATTTTTACCCTTACGATATTTCAAAATCCCCTTTTTTCCAAAGTGAACGTGTCTTTTTAATTAGGGAGAAAATATCATTAAGATCGGTGTATATTAGATATTTTCGTCTCGTTAGTAGATATAGGCGGACGGACGTTAGAAAAAAATATATACGTTTATAAGTCAATTAGTTTTAAACGCAATATTTTTACTATATCATCGGCTTCGAGCAAAAAGGTGACAATTCAGATTTTTTTTCTGAAACAAGCCAATTAAGTCAAAAAAGCTCTTTTTTAAAACTTGAAAACTGTTTAAGCACTTTATGCTATTTGAAATTATTATATTTATGTCCAAACGATATTCGTTTATTTACACGTGTTATTTTAATTGTAATTTATTACTGCCTCTAATTTAAATTGTTAATTATTTAATTTACTCGTATCTTTGGTATAAAAACATACAAATCAAATATTTAGATAAATATGTATAAATTAACCGGTGGTTCAAATCAACAACGGATTTATATAATGGGGACCACTTCCAATTCAAATATTGTTTTAAATATTTATATAGTCGCTACTGATCGATTATATATTTTAATATATTGCATACAGTTATATTTCAATGTTGTTCGAAGAATTTTTATTTACTTTGATACATTTAATATATAAATTTTAAATAAATATGTTTAGTTTTTCGAGATACGTTAAGATATACAATATAAATCAAGAAATATTGAAATCAATTAAAGTATAATGAAGAATATATATCGAAATTTACAATATTATATGTACAAAGTATATATCGAAATATAACCAAGCATGTTGAAATAAATTCAAAATATAAAAAATACATCAGAATATATAATTTGAAAATTGTATAGACGTTTCGTTCTTATTCTCCAGTTTAAGATACTTATTGAACGTTTTGAGCTACGACGTTTTGCTGTTGAGCAATAAAATTTTTAAGCTCTAGCAAT
The DNA here is from genome assembly GCA_026168455.1 of Theocolax elegans. Taxonomy (NCBI): domain Eukaryota; kingdom Metazoa; phylum Arthropoda; class Insecta; order Hymenoptera; family Cerocephalidae; genus Theocolax; species Theocolax elegans. The sequence goes on from CM047428.1 coordinate 7,727,929, forward strand.
TTTCGCGTAGGGTGCACAAAAATCATTTGGAGACGAGTATATGCTACTCAATATTTAACCCTTTCACTCAAACATTTTTCTACTCAATATTTCGGTCTAAATATTGTTACTTGGAAGTTTTTGGTGTTACTGATCACGAATCTCAGATCAGACTTTGAACATTTTTATTTCTAAAACCGCGGACTTAACCCTTTGAGTCATGCTTTTTTCTACTGCATATTTTGACCTGAAATTTTGTACTAGGGGGTTTTTGGGGTCGCTGATCACGAATCTGAGGTTATATTTTTTTCTTTTTCTCCCAGTTTTATACTCTACCTCACATCAACCGCTTCAAATTGAAACGAATACGAAGTAGTTTCTTTAATTCCCGCTAGGTAGGACATATTCTCCCAAGCGAGTTTCTCCCGCAAATGCATAAAAGCCGCATTAAAAATAAAAGCTGCATTTTTATTGACTGTCTTTTTAGACTAAAATATGCAATAAAATAAAGTTTGATTAGTTTGTTGAAATGATTAGTTCAATTTCACCCATTTTTCCGACATCTTCGATCCGTCATTATGAATTTTAAAATTTTAACCTCAGATTCATGTTCAGCGACCCCCAAAAACCCCCAAGTACAAAATTTCAGACCAAAATATGCAGTAGAACATTTTTGACAGCGGTTTAAAAAGGTGGTACTCTGGCATTACCACTGTGACTCAAAGGGTTACTATGCTGGGTGTGGAGATCGGAAAAGCTATCTAACCAAATCCTTGGATGATATTCTAGACGTTTATGAAAAACACAAAATTTAATCTCATTTGCGACACACTTGACTCTTCTAGGGCAAAATATTCACTCCATACCCTAAATGTAACACCCTGTTGCAAGTCTGATCCCAAAATCATAATTAGTGACTTGAAAAATTCAAGAAATCGTTTTTTCAACATTTTTTGATAATGTCCCCATTTACATCATAAGAGTATGACTTTAGATTGATAATTAAATACTCAAAATATCACCTAAAAAGGTTTGAAGTTGTGAATAAAATGTAATAATGCAAGATTATAGAAATGATTTTTAGATGGGATGCTCAGCGTCACACTGTAATTGAAAGAGTTGAATACAAACTAATAAAATAAAAACTAACATTTTGTACAACATGTATATATAGAGGATTTAGATTTACTCTTTATTGTACCGTCCATCGTTAAATCACGTGGTCTCGTGACGTCAGCATTGAACGAGCCTAATGGCAAGATGAGATGAAAAAAATGATGACTCTCACTCTAGCGAGTAGAAATAGACTTCTATGTCACCCCAACCTCGTGCAAAAAAACTAGCAACTAAAATGAGCGTGTCTCCATAGTGGCAAACATTAAAATGTGAAAATTTATTACGAAACGATGTGACTCATCATACATTTCGATTGAAAAATCGCGTGTTTATTCAAGATAGGAGAGCTATAAGTTCCTCAGTGGTGTAACTAAAAATACCCAAGCAGCACCGGTAAGACTGTAATACCCGATTCGAACACTGGTCAAGGTTGTCTGTTTTTCATTTCGTTGAAATTTCGAACGTTGTTTTTTAAGATTTTTACTATAGAAATATATCGAATAAAATGATACATTTGAAAAACATTAAAATTAACCATTTGTTAAATATGCGACTCAAGAAGAAATTTGCTTGATCTTAAATGAATCTTGAAAGCTTTGTAAGAATATGCGTGATCCTGTATGGTTTCCTAGTTTTGGACACAAGCATCAATACAATTCGATTATAGATGATTCATTTAACATCAACTACATTTCTTTTTGAAGTCGCATATTTAGTAATAATAATTCCGTTTGAAGTAACATATTCTTTGATTCAATTTGCGCATCAGTACGAAAACCATATATAATTAGATTCTCAATCGATATAACGTGAACCATGGTAAATTTTCGAATAATAATCGATCTGTAGTACGACAACCCGTTATACCGCACGTGTCTACAAATGAATTAGGATTAATAAACTGCGCGAGAGAGTTATGCAAAAGTGGAGCTCACTAAAATATACACACACACACAAGCATAGTCCGAACATTTATAGGAGAGAACAGAGTTTCACCCAAGGGAGCAACGTAGATTACCAGCTACACCTTGACGCTTGGCATAATTTCATTTGTTTCGTCGAGTATTCGACGGCGATCTAGAAATTGTTTCCCAAACTCCCTGGGATCGAACCAACCAACACACCAGCCCCCCCTTCCTCTTCGTTCGTACACTTAGCACAGTATCCTAAATAATCTATGTACATATGTACACACTCTCCCTCGACCTTATGCATACTCGAATAATAAATTTTCCATTCGGAAATATACAATAATTTTCCAATATATGTATATGCACACCAAAGTAATATTTCGTAAATACTACAACAGTCCCGGCGAGATGCAAAATCAAAGTTCTTACACCAGGTGGCCTCTCTATATCTGTGTGTTTGCTTCCTGCACTCGGACGATATATATATATATATATATATTATATATATATGTATATGTGTGTGTGTGTGTGTGTGTGTCCGGGTTATATTGAGAAACGCAATACGTGGGTGACGATCATTTCACCGAAAGGTGCAGACCAACCCGGCACATTATATAACCTTGCGGAAAACGCAGTCCGCGCATATCCTACACTCTAAGGATTATATTGCTTTTCGAAATTTATGATTTACTTCGGGCTGTATTGCATATACCTATATACACACATACGCACAGCGCGCGTACCTATAGTTTTACATTTTCGTCGGTATAATCTTGATGTGTCCCATTAGTGGGACGCCTAAGGATCCAGAAATCACGTTACTTGAAATATTCCATATGAAAATGTGTACCACAATTCAAAACTCTTGAACCATTAACTCGTAATAATACATAAATCACAGTTTATCGTAATGCCGATTTTTTGTCTATATAGTTTTAGATATCTTCTTTAATGTATCATAAAGAAAATTGATCTATCTAATATAATACATTTTTGAAAGTGCACTGAGAGAAAGGAATATTTGAGTCAATTGACGTTTCTTAACAGTTAAGATCTGATGACTTAAATAGGAGCAAATGAATATTTCTTTGCAGTTAAGTATTATTTGAGGCAGTTCATAACAAAAAATTTTCTGTTTGTGAACAAATCGACCTCTCCAATGCACAACCACCTATCTCATTTTGCGAAAATAAAACCACCTATCTCGCTTTGGCAGAATAAAACGATCTATCTCGTCTTTGGCAACTTAAAACGACCTATCTCAAAAGTAGTAGAAGAAAATGTTGCTGTGTCAGGCATAATTAAGAAATAAAAAAGAATAATAGTGATTACTATTATTTTATAGAAGAATGATTTAATTCTTTTTGCTTATTGGAATTAATTAACTTAATTATGTATTTGATTTTTAAAATATTTATTAAAAAATGTTTTGCACTTAATATTATTTTATAGAATTTTATTGAAAAATTATATTTACATAAAAAAATATTTAATGTATTCTCTTTTTTGTTTAAATTTGTAAACATAGTAATATACCGTAAATAGTATTTGAATACATGTAATAATGTATAAATACAAAGCAATGACAAGCTTCTAACAAGAATTCAATGTATATTAAATTCAACATGTGTAAATGGGCCACTAGATATAATTTTCATCAAAATTATATATCATTATTTCTTTAGTTTTTTTTTATTATTACCTGATAATTTTTTTTGGAAAGTTTAGTTATTTAGAATTAAAATAATTATTTAATGGATTATTACTTTCAGAAATCTATAAACTTACTTAATAATTCTATTTTCCTAATGTAATTGTAGAAATGAAAATATTCAACAGTTACGCCGTTTTGTAAATAGCTATAAAATACAACAATAAAAAATCTAATGTATTAAAAAAGTTTATTTAACACTTAAGTATGTTTATTGTTATGATAAGGTATATTTCATTAATAATTACTATGTATTCTATGCGTTTTATCACAATAATGATCTACAGTTATAGTTATAGTTATTATAAAATGTGCTTAATTCAAGGTAGTAATTTTATAATATTTTGGGCTGACATAACAATATTTTTTTCTTCTACTTTTAAGATAGGTCATTTTAAGTTGCCAAAGACGAGATAGATCGTTTCATTCTGCCAAAACGAGATAGGTGGTTTTATATTCGCAAAATGAGATAGGTGGTTGTGCATTGGAGAGGTCGAAATGTGTTTTCACAATTTCAATAAAAATTCAAAACGAAAAATAACGAAAATTTACTAAAATTAGCTATTGAAAAGCTCTGAAATGAAAAACAAAAAATTTAGGATGAAAGTGTAGCAACCGAAGAGACTTTTCAAAATTTCAAATTCAAAATTTTGCTTGACTATTCAAAAACTACCATGTTATATACTGTTATAACTCGATTTTTATACAAATGTTTTGCACTTAATATTATTTTATAGAATTTTATTGAAAAATTATATTTACATAAAAAAATATTTAATGTATTCTCTTTTTTGTTTAAATTTGTAAACATAGTAATATACCGTAAATAGTATTTGAATACATGTAATAATGTATAAATACAAAGCAATGACAAGCTTCTAACAAGAATTCAATGTATATTAAATTCAACATGTGTAAATGGGCCACTAGATATAATTTTCATCAAAATTATATATCATTATTTCTTTAGTTTTTTTTTATTATTACCTGATAATTTTTTTTGGAAAGTTTAGTTATTTAGAATTAAAATAATTATTTAATGGATTATTACTTTCAGAAATCTATAAACTTACTTAATAATTCTATTTTCCTAATGTAATTGTAGAAATGAAAATATTCAACAGTGACGCCGTTTTGTAAATAGCTATAAAAAACAACAACAAAAAATCTAATGTATTAAAAAAGTTTATTTAACACTTAAGTATGTTTATTGTTGTTATAAGGTATATTGCATTAATAATTACTATGTATTCTATGCGTTTTATCACAATAATGATCTACAGTTATAGTTATAGTTATTATAAAATGTGCTTAATTCAAGGTAGTAATTTTATAATATTTTGGGCTGACATAACAATATTTTTTTCTTCTACTTTTAAGATAGGTCATTTTAAGTTGCCAAAGACGAGATAGATCGTTTCATTCTGCCAAAACGAGATAGGTGGTTTTATATTCGCAAAATGAGATAGGTGGTTGTGCATTGGAGAGGTCGAAATGTGTTTTCACAATTTCAATAAAAATTCAAAACGAAAAATAACGAAAATTTACTAAAATTAGCTATTGAAAAGCTCTGAAATGAAAAACAAAAAATTTAGGATGAAAGTGTAGCAACCGAAGAGACTTTTCAAAATTTCAAATTCAAAATTTTGCTTGACTATTCAAAAACTACCATGTTATATACTGTTATAACTCGATTTTTATACAAATGTTTTTTACTCGGATAAATTTGTAATCGGATAAATTCTTGCTCCATATATACTTATATATTCAAATAATTATATGAAAAAAATTTTATCCAGAACAATAATTGTTGAATAAAACTACTGGGTAGTATGAAATGGGAATTCGAGTGCTAAAATTTTGTCATTTTTACCAGTATTTTGATTTTTTTATACCTTTATTGAAAAGCTATCGTTACAGAGAATAATCTGGTTCAATATGGCGTATACAGACCAAAATCAAAACTGACAAAATGAGCTCTCGATAGCAAATCAATTAAAAATGGTAAAAAATTCTATTCGGTATTTCAACATTTTTCTCATCTAACGTGTGATACAAAAAGTTGACCTATTTTGAGGTATTTAAGACCCGAGATGGTAAAAAATGGCAAAAAGGAAAAAAGACTGTTTTTTCAACTTGATGTACAATTTTTTTTCACATCCTGGAAGATATTTTTAGTCTGTATCTAAAATTTAGGTTATTTTAAAATTTTCACTTGTACACTTGACGTGAAATCACGCCAGTATGTATATTCTGATCAACGTACATTATTTTCTTTTAGCTAATTGTTCAATAATATAAATAAATCAATCGTTTAACAATATCACCAATATCTATCGATTTCGAATTAATAAAAAAGATCGCCAATAAATGATCAATGACTTACTAAAAAAATACTAAATTTCTCCACCAGAGCAAATTAACAATTTTCATACGACGCTAGTTGAAATTAATTGTAAAAAATATTAATAGAAAAAAAAATATAGATTAAACCCACTTGAAAACGTACATCGAAAAAAGGTGAGATACTCCGAATAATTGATACAATATCAAAACCAGTTATATATGCCTCTATTAAAACAAAAATGGCAATCATCTCTAAATGACTATACCCACCCCCTACCAAAACCATCCCTTTCCAATGAATTTCAAACAATTTACATCGAGTAATTAAACTGCGTATACCTTATTTACCAACACAAACGCGCTATTTATTTAAATAATAAAATTCACATTTGTATGTATAAATATATATATATCTCAGATAGATACATAAAACGAAACGTGTCCACAGTCAATTATTTGGATATACATATAGATATATACACAACATATGAATTAAATTCTACAACTTTAATCATGTTAATTTCACGATAATACGCGTATACATATACAAATACATCATATCGACTTGTGGCTTTAGATATTGAATATGATGCATTTATGTACATTTTAATGGTCATAAAACCCAATATCTATATGTGTATAATACGAAATTCGAGTATCTCGGATTGTGTTACTATGTGTATCAAAGACGCGCACCTTTTATTTTATAATATCGGTATATATTTTTGGATTATATATTTTGTATAGGATATATCAATGTAGACGATTTACGTGTATATATTGGAATATTACATTTTTTATTGATAGTTTATTAAAAGAAGAGGCGTTATATTTTATTTTTACTCTATACCTTATGGACGTGAAATATCGCGTAAAATTTAAGGTATAAATGATAAAGGTTTTGGTAGATGTACTATACTACAGAATTTGTGATTTTTGCTAATGGTTCGTATATATCCTCTTTAGGTTGTGTTGTTTATTTATTATTTACGAATAATAAACATATACACTGTACCGCAGAAGAGTTTAGGTTCGGTAAAGAGAAATCGACTGAACTTTAAACGTCTTTAGACGATATGATGCTGAGAAAACCTGTTATAGATCGTTCTCTTTAAAAACTCTGCACATGACTATAGGACATCAGTATACTTACTATAACTTCATATTGTGACAATCAAAACTTTTTTCACGAGCTATCGAGTGGTTTTTTTTAATTTATTGTAGTATCATTTTTTTAAGGGGGTGGCATACCCTGTGGATTACCGACCGAGCCAAAAAAGGTAATTATTACATTTATTTTAAAAAATACGCACTTTTATGCAAAACCCTAATACAGAACTGCACTAGATAATTAAATAATAGGTCATTCTACAAAGTGTCAAGTAAATGCAATAAAGAGACCCTAAAAAATTTCTGCACCGAAAATTCAAGGATAATCCTACATTTTCGGAGCAAAAATTTTTTAGGGTGTCTTTGTCGTATTGACCTGGAAATTTGTAGAATTATTTATTATTTAATTATCTAATGCATCTGCATTTGAGTTTTGCGTAAAATTGCGTATTTTTTAAATTAATAGAATAATTATCTTTTTTTGCTTAGTCGGTAACCTACCGGGTATACAAGCTCCTTAAGAAAGTTTATATGCATAGAGATATGTTTTAATTTTTTTAAAAATACCTTGGCCGTCAGAAGATAAAATTTTAATTGCTTGCTAATTAGTGGTTTCCTTAACTGTTAGATAAATAACAAGACCCTGGTAGAAAATAAAGCATCAGTTATGGTCGGCTCGTCATCTATTGGCCATTTCAGGGTGGTCAGAAGATTAGACCAGAGTTTGACCATAGGTTGACCAGAATACGGACTACGCTCTTTAAATTTATAACCTCAAAGGTTGCCTTAATATTTCGACATTAAACTAAATTTTAGCATTTTTGACTTTCTACGCGATTTCAGTAATAAAAATTAAACTATTTAAACAACTATTTTAACATTAACTATTTAACAAGGAAACTATTCGCTGATAATCCTCAAATCTCTTATATTAGAGTTCGTATGCAAAAATATCAGTTCATTACCATATACAGCTATTCAGCGATGAAGCTCAAATCTCTTATATTAGTGTTCGTATGCATAAATATCAGTTCATTATTACTTATATGCTATTGATCGATGAAGCTTAAATGACTTTTACTGTTGTTCGCATGCAAAAATTTCATTTTTAGGGAAACTGTACTTTGAACATGAGCATACACTTAAATTTATTCGATAAATCTCAAATGATTTATTCTGGTATTCGTACACAAGAACAGGATTTCTGAAAAAAAAATTTTTTCACCTCGTTGAGGTTAGGTTCACATTTTTGGTAAGACTTTTCTCAAAAACGCAATATAATTTTAATCTGAAATTCAGAACAGAGTTAGATTATTAATAAACGAAGGCGCCTCTTCTCTTATTTTTTCACATACTGTTTTATTTACAAATTTATTACTAATAAACACGTATGCCAATAAGGTAGGGAGGATAAATATTGACTATGACACCCCGTTAATAAAAATAGAAAAACTCTTTCGAAATTCTAAAAGATGAATTTCAAAAGTCAAAAGGTTAAAATTACAAAATTATAAATCTTTTGGATAACCCTGGTAGAAATTTGAGCATAACGTTGACCATAATGTCTGTTAATTTTATGGTCCAGTGATCAGAAAATAGAGAGTTGTCCGGGGTGAAAATCCCCCGCTTATACCCAGCGAGGAATTAACCGAGAAGTTTACCACCGTACGCGTATAATGAATGATTTGGAGGTTAGACATTTAAATAATTTAGTACTTCGTTTTGGTATGATTAATTGTTCAACTAAAAATGAAAAAATGTTATTCTTTGGAAAAAATAGCGTTCACATTTATGTTACATGAACGATTACAAAAATGTCAGTAAAGTTAAAGTTTAAAGACTATATAAATTAGTTGTCCTAGCATATCTATAGTTACTTTCAAATACATTGCGTGTAACTAAAGTTAAACAAAAATAGACAGGTCATTAAGTTAATATGAAACATATTATGGATGGATTAAATCAATTAAAGTGAGCTAAAAAGCTCTTTTTTCAATTAAAAAAACAACTTTAACAAATAAATTTGTTTAATAGTTACAGTTTGTTAAAAATTAGATGAAATAACCATTTTGTTTAGATAATTTTTCAACAAAAAATTGTAGAATAAAGTGTCACAATTGAAAAAATTTTTTTTCAGAAATCCTGTTCTTGTGTACGAATACCAGAATAAATCATTTGAGCTTTATCGAATAAATTTAAGTGTATGCTCATGTTCAAAGTAGTTTCCCTAAAAATGAAATTTTTGCATGCGAACAACAGTAAAAGTCATTTAAGCTTCATCGATGAATAGCATATAAGTATTAATGAACTGATATTTATGCATACGAACACTAATATAAGAGATTTGAGCTTCATCGCTGAATAGCTGCATATGGTAATGAACTGATATTTTTGCATACGAACTCTAATATAAGAGATTTGAGGGTTATCAGCAAATAGTTTCCTTGTTAGTTTAAATAGTTTAACTTTATTGCTGTTATCGCGTATAAAGTCAAAAATGCTAAAATTTAGTTTAATGACGAAATACTAAGGCAACCTTGAGGTTATAAATTTAAAGAGCGTAGTCCGTATTCTGGTCAACCTATGGTCAAACTCTGGTCTAATCTTCTCACCACCCTGAAATGGTCAATAGATGACGAACCGACCATAACGGATGCTTTATTTCTACCAGTGAATCAGAGAGGTTTTTCACTTCTATAAAGTTGAAACGTGCATTTTAATCTTCAGTTAAAGATTGAAAATCCAAAATTAATCTTTTTAAAAATTCTAACGGCTTTTATACACGTCAAAAAGATTAAATGTACATTTTAATGTTTTCTAAAGTTGAAAATTATGCAATTAAATGATGTAAGTTTAAAATGTTAATTAATCGGTTTCAGGATTAAAATTTACCTTTTAATCGTTTGATACAGTTTAAAAACGTACATTTTATTCTTTTTACTTCCAGATTTTCAACTGTAGGGATGTAGAGTGTACCAAAACCATACCCTTTCCAATATTTCAAACAATTTACATCGAGTAATTGAACTGCGTATACCTTTATTACCACGCAAACGCGCTATTTATTTAATAATAAAATTCACATTGGTATGTATAAATATATATATATATCTCAGATACATACATAAAACGAAACGTGTCCACAGTCAATTATTTGGATATACATATACATATATACACAACATACGAATTAAATTCTATAACTTTAATCATGTTAATTTCACGATAATACGCGTATACATATACAAATACATCATATCGACTTGTGGCTTTAAGATATTGAATATGATGCATTTATGTACATTTAATGGTCATAAAACCCAATATCTATATGTGTATAATACGAAATTCGAGTATCTCGGATTGTGGTTACTATGTGTATCACAGACGCGCACCTTTTATTTTATAATATCGGTATATATTTTTGGATTATATTTTTTGTATAGGATATATCAATGTAGACGATTTACGTGTATATATTGGAATATTACATTTTCTATTGGTAGTTTATTAAAAAAATAGGCGTTATATTTTAAATCGTAAAATTTAAGGTATAAATGATAAAGGTTTGGTAGATGTACTATACTACATAATTTGTGATTTTTGCTAATGGTTCGTATATATCCTCTTAGGTTGTGTTGTTTATTATTATTACGAATAATAAACAATACACTGTACCGCAGAAGAGTTTAGGTTCGGTAAAAGGAAATCGACTGAACTGTAAACGTCTTTAGACGATATGATGCTGAGAAACCTGTTATGGATCGTTCTCTTTAAAAATGTCTGCACATGTCCATAGGACATCAGTATATACTTACTATAACTTCATGTTGTGACAATCAAAACTTTTTTCTCAAGCTATCGAGTGGTTCTTTTTAATTTATTGTAGTATATCATTTTTAGGGGGTGGCATACCCTGTGGATTACCGACGACCGAGCCAAAAAAGGTAATTATTACATTTATTTTAAAAAAAACACGCACTTTTATGCAAAACCCTATACAGAACTGCACTAGATAATTAAATAATAGGTCATATCTACAAAGTGTCAAGTAAATACAATAAGAGACCCTAAAAAAATTTCTGCACCGAAAATGCAAGGATAATCCTACATTTTCGGAGCAAAAATTTTTAGGGTGTCTTTGTCGTATTGACCTGGAATTTGTAGAATTATTTATTATTTATTATTGAGGATAACTGACCTTTTCTTATTTTGATTACAAGTGACGAGGTGTAAGTGTGTATGTATATGTCTCCCCCACCTATATGTATACGGATGTGTGAAATATTTACTCCTCGTACCGTCAGTGTCGCCGTTGATTTTGACTTGGCTTGACGTTGGGCTAGATAAGGAGCCGCGTCGACTGTATATATAAAACTAAATCTAGTTAACTTAGCGTGATAAATAAATTAATTATATCAAATGACCTGTTTATTTTATATAAAACCTATATAATTATCTAATGCATCTGCATTTGAGTTTTGCGTAAAATTGCGAATTTTTTAAATTAATAGAATAATTATCTTCTTTTGCTTAGTCGGTAACCTACCGGGTATACCAGCTCCTTAAGAAAGTTTATATGCATAGAGATATGTTTTAATCTTTTTTAAAAATACCTTGGCCGTCAGAAGATAAAATTTTAATTGCTTGCTAATTAGTGGTTTCCTTAACTGTTAGATAAATAACAAGAAGAGGACATGGTTTTTGGAAAGCGAAATTTTTTTTAACTGCGGAGTGTGATTCTTTTGCCCAAATTAGAAAATTTGTATGTCAGAGTTTCGTTCGATGGGCTCTCTATGAGGGATAAAGATATTCAAAACTTTGTAAAGTCTAGGGGTAAAAGGAATTTAAGTATCTCGACGTCTAAATAGTATTAAGCTGCTTAAAATTATGTTTAATTGAAATTTACCTTTTAATCGTTTGATACAGTTTAAAACGTACATTTTATTCTTTTTACTTCCAGATTTTCAACTTTAGGATTTAGAGTGTACCAAAACCATCCCTTTCCAATGAATTTCAAACAATTTACATCGAGTAATTGAACTGCGTATACCTTATTTACCAACGCAAACGCGCTATTTATTTAAATAATAAAATTCACATTTGTATGTATAAATATATATATATCTCAGATACATACATAAAACGAAACGTGTCCATCGTCAATTATTTGGATATACATATACATCTATACACAACATACGAATTAAATTCTATAACTTTAATCATGTAAGTTCACGATAACTACGCGTATACATATACAAATACATCAATCGACTTGTGGCTTTAGATATTGAATATGAGCATTTATGTACATTTTAATGGTCATACAAACCCAATATCTATATGGTGTATAATACGAAATTCGAGTATCTCGGATTGTGTTACTATGTGTATCACAGACGCGCACCTTTTATTTATAATATCGGTATATATTTTTGATTATATTTTTTGTATAGGATATATCAATGTAGACGATTTACGTGTATATATTGGAATATTACATTTTCTATTGGTAGTTTATTAAAAAATAGGCGTTATATTTTAAATCGTAAAATTTAAGGTATAAATGATAAAGGTTTTGGTAGATGTACTATACTACATAATTTGTGATTTTTGCTAATGGTTCGTATATATCCTCTTTAGGTTGTGTTGTTATTTATTATTTACGAATAATAACATATACACTGTACCGCAGAAGAGTTTAGGTTCGGTAAAAGGAAATCGACTGAACTGTAAACGTCTTTTAGACGATATGATGCTGAGAAAACCTGTTATGGATCGTTCTCTTTAAAAATGTCTGCACATGTCCATAGGACATCAGTATATACTTACTATAACTTCATGTTGTGACAATCAAACTTTTTTCTCAAGCTATCGAGTGGTTTCTTTTTAATTTATTGTAGTATATCATATTTTTAAGGGGGTGGCATACCCTGTGGATTACCGACCGAGCCAAAAAAGGTAATTATTACATTATTTTAAAAAACACGCACTTTTATGCAAAACCCTAATACAGAACCTGCACTAGATAATTAAATAATAGGTCATTCTACCAAAGTGTCAAGTAAATACAATAAAGAGACCCTAAAAAATTTCTGCACCGACAATTCAAGGATAATCCTACATTTTCGGAGCAAAAATTTTTTAGGGTGTCTTTGTCGTATTGACCTGGAAATTTGTAGAATTATTTATTATTTAATTTATTGAGGATAACTGACCTTTCTTATTTTTGATTACAAGTGACGAGGTGTAAGTGTGTATGTATATTGTCTCCCCACCTATATGTATACGGATGTGTGAAATATTTACTCCTCGTACCGTCAGTGTCGCCGTTGATTTTGACTTGGCTTGGACGTTGGGCTAGATAAGGAGCCGCGTCGACTGTATATATAAAACTAATCTAGTTAACTTAGCGTGATAAATAAATTAATATATCAAATGACTGTTTATTATTATATAAAACCTATATAATTATCTAATGCATCTGCATTTGAGTTTTGCGTAAAATTGCGAATTTTTTAAATTAATAGAATAATTATCTTCTTTTGCTTAGTCGGTAACCTACCGGGTTATACCAGCTCCTTAAGAAGTTTATATGCATAGAGATATGTTTTAATCTTTTTTAAAAATACCTTGGCCGTCAGAAGATAAATTTTTAATTGCTTGCTAATTAGTGGTTTCCTTAACTGTTAGATAATAACAAGAAGAGGACATGGTTTTTGGAAAGCGAAATTCTTTTTTTAACTGCGGAGTGTGATTCTTTTGCCCAAATTAGAAAATTTGTATGTCAGAGTTTCGTTCGAGGGGCTCTCCTATGAGGGATAAAGATATTCAACAACTTTGTAAAGTCTAGGGGTTTAAAAGGGAATTTAAGTATCTCGACGTCTAAATAGTATTAAGCTGCTTAAAATTATGTTTAATTGAAATTTACGTTAATTTTTATGTCTACTATTACAGTGATTTTGAACAGTTTAAGCAATTTAAACAAACTATTATTCAATTAATATCTCTTGTTGTTAGTTTTTTTCTCGTCTTTGGCTTAGAGTTACAGGTTAATTAAATAGAACACGAGTTATTTCAAATGACGTTAGGTGGTTCTTGCCATAGATTTTTAAAAAATGTTGAATATTTTTTATTCCTATAACCCATTGAACAAAACTCCGAGACACGAGTCTTCTTTTTCTTTTTTTTATTATTTTAACGTTTCGCTTTTCATGCTCCCAACTTGGTGCTAACCAACAACGGTGATCATACGAGTCTTCTAATTTAGGCTAAAAAATCATATAACACAATTTCAAATAAATTCGTTTTCCTAAAGCCATATCCTCTCCTTGTAAAACAAGAAAAGACATAAAAACCATTTTTATAAATTAAAATGCAGTTATAATTTGTTTACTCATTTTTCGTAAAATAGACCCACAATTTGTAAAAATAACGAAAAAATATTTGCATAAAAGCTCTCGTACCTTCTATAAAATGTGAGTTATAATAAATAAAAAAAAACAATTTATAGTATGAAATTGTAGTATACAGTGCAGACATTTTAAAAGTAAACCTTATGTTTAACTTTTTTATTTAAAGATTTTGTTTAATATTAAGTACATTAGAAAATTGTAAATACACTTTAATCACATGTCAATTGAAAGCCTTTTTAAATTACTTTTCAAACGATCTCTAACAAGTTTTTGTAGAATCATCTGAACTAAAGATTTTATACTTCAAAGTTGGGTCGACTTTTTTTTACTTTAGTCAACCCAAACTTTTGAGCGGTATAGAGTATCAAATACCTATAGCAATAGGATATTGGTAAGACTTATGATCAACATTCGTGGAATAAAAAAAAATTTAGATAATAAAAACAGTTAATTCTCTCGATTGATACCGTAAAATTCACAATGATGTCACATATCACGAATCTTAATATTCGACGAGACGGTAGTAATGAGACTCAAAGGGATCTCGCACTCAATTGTTATCGACCGAGTGAATCGAGAGGTTGAACGTTGTAAGAAAAATCTATTCTAGCTAAATAATTATGGTAAATTATGGAACACCAGGGCATCATTGTTCTTTACTTGATTGTCGTTTTTAGCCCAGAGCAAAAAAAACGTGATTTTTTTACCGACCGAGTTAATATGGAGACGAGAAACTGTTATAATTAAATATATGGTAAATGATGAAAATCTAAAACATTATTGCTTTGAGAATTATTATCTTTATGTAATTGTGAAAAATACAAACATTCAAACAAAAGTACTTAAAATTGATACATTCAGTAAAATATGACAAAAGGTGTTATATTCCAAGAAAATTGAGAAGCAAAAATTTCCTTACAATATCGCATTTTTTTTATAATAATTCAGTATTTTTTATTTGAAAATTAATATAGTGATATACGATATACTCATTTAATTTTATATCCAATTTATTATATATTCAATAAATTGAAACAGTTTTCACATAATTTACTCAATCGGTAACAATTTAATTATAGTAGAAATTTGACCATAATGTTTTTTAAGCCAAGAAATGGCCATGTATCATAAAATACTAAATATATATGTGTAAAAAATGTTAGTTTCTATTTGTAAAAATTTTTCTTTACAAGAGGATGGAAGATTTCCATCGAAACATATTAATATTAAGTAATTTTGAAAATTCTATGCAGTCGTATTCAAATTTAGTTGTAACACTAATTCTAAAATAAGTCATCGAACATAACCTATAAAATAAATAATATATTTTCGGGGTAGTCAACTAAATTTTGACTCAACAATACCGATAAAAAGAAATAAAAAGTTACTCAAAAATATTCACTCGACTATATTAAAAAATGTACTTCAATGTTAAGGAAATAATCCTTTATAAAGAGCCAAATTACAAAAACGTATAATTTCCGAAATGCTGCATATTAATGACCATAAGGATGTATAGCGATTAACCGAAAAGAAGATGTTGAATTCTGGAAAAATTTTAACTTTTGAAATACTTGTTTTCATATTATGTCATCATAAAATATATAATATTGTATCATTAAAAGCAATAAAATAAACTCGAAACTCTTAA
>CM047428.1:9226770-9424270 GCA_026168455.1 Theocolax elegans
AAGCGTACACAACAAAAGATTATTACTATATTTATATCTGTACCGTTAATATATCTCTACTTTTAAGTAACTCTCTTCGCAATAATCATTCAACATTCGAGTATACGAAACGAACATCTCAAAAAAAAAATGAAAATAAAATGTGTTTCTACTTTAGTCTATATGAAAACGATTAAAGGACCCTCGACTAATACAATTAGCTAATAATGAATTTCCGTAACGAATTGCAAGGATTACCCTTAAGAAAAATAAAAATAAAAGTGTGAAAGTGCTGATTACAGTATACGTACACGTCATTCGATCCGATTCCCTGTGAAACTAGGTAAGAAGCCAACGCATCGATACTGACCTGCATCTACAGAGGGATAAGCCGCGTATATAGTATCGTGTAAGGATCGCGTTGTACATGACTTTAAATTTTTCAATCCCTCAAGTGGTTACGTACGAGTCACGAGTTTACGTGTGTTTTTTAAAGTTCCGGTCTCTCTTTCTCTCTCTCTCTCTTTCTTTGTATTTATGTACATGCTACCTTTAGACCTGGGATTTGCAATGTCAGTGTCATGAGTAGGAGAGAGTCAAAGTGTTTAAATTGAAATTTTCTGTTTCTTTACGCAACAACTCACGATACGATATATACATTTGATATTTTTAACTTTAAGGTAAACATTATTCATTTTAACATTTTTTTATGATTCCAACATTTACAACGAATTTGCGATATAATTTCAATCATTTTTTAATATAGAATATTACACTTTTATTATATTAATGTGAATTTCAAATTGATTTTTTTTAATTTATTTCTTAGTATATGTAAATCTGGGTGAAGTTTATTACTGCGCGATATATCATAATGGAAGAAACGAGCGGAGTGTGCAATTGTATAATAAGGGATTGCATTTACACGTTTTCTTTAAAGAAATGTCGTTAATTCTATTGCGCGATAATAAATTTGTAGAAGCGAATTATTTGTATATATAGATATAACTACATAAATGGCGATGCGTATCGAAGGTATAAATCCAATTACAAAATTCAAATCCGCCATATAAAATTAAAGGTATTAATTAAAAACCGACAAGAACAGAGTAAAATTAACAATATACAGGAAACCAATGTACCGTACACAATTTTTTTTCCCCTCGAAGCATAAAAAAAAGCGTTGTACTGTTGATCGGAAAAATAATTCCAGCGTCAATTACGAGTTGGGCTATGTTTTTTTAATCCTTCGTCTCGCTCTTTCACTTCCCTCTTCCCGTTAAATCACGTTCGAGTCTTGGTCCGACGAGAGAAGTTAACGAAAGTGTTGCAAAGCCGCGCGCACGCCTGATAATGCGTGACTCCTTTCTCGTGCCTTTTTTACGGCCAGGTGAAGGTGCGATGAAAGGAGCTTGGAAGAATCGATACGCACTATGGGCAAAAGTTTGTTGACTTTGGAGTGGTTCTATTTCCCGGTATCCAGATAAATTATGTTTTTTTTTGTCCATAGATTCGTTGCAATTTTACCTGACCGCGATTGATAATATCTTGTTCAAATAATTCTCCTGTATTGCGGTGAGAAATTAAATTAAAAATTATTGCATATTGTTACCGACTGTGTGTATAATAATTTTTTGGTACAATTACATCTACAAGGTTTGTATATGATTACATGATTTTATTTCTACGTTTCCGTAAAAAAAACATACAATATTACAAACATTGTTGAGCCCATCAAATAATTCATTAAAGTATCTGTATACATGTAAAATCTATAACGGATAGCACGGTACGATAATAGGAAAAAAATTTAATAATTACTATTAATATCAAACTTTCTTACACTTTACATTATAATTATAATTAAATATATTTACACATGGATGTACACACTATTCATTGGAAAAATATATATGAAATAAACAATTATTCCGCATAGACGTATGCAATGAACGTTATTCACACAAAAGAAAATCTCGATAAAACTAATGGAATCAGCAATATATATAAACCTTAACAGGGTTTGAAAAAGCTTGACTTAAAAAAAGAAAATGTAATCGGTGTGTCGAATAGCATTTGTTACAGCACTGATAACCAAAATACGTAATATGTATAAATGTTATGAACTTGAAGAAACATTAATGAACGTATAAATTTTGTACAATATAAATCGAACTTCCGTATATATATTTATGTAAACTTGTGGCATGATTTTACGATTTGTTTTGGTAATACCTTTCGGGTGAGGCTTGGTCGACGAAGCCGACGACCTTTTTTTTCGTTCCGTTTACGTTGAGTGAGGGCATACTACAAGGGGAACGATATAGTCTGTGTATATTCAGCTATTACAGTAAACATGTTTAATGTCTGTATATGTATATACATATACATATACATATATGCCATTACAGATATAGGCTAGTTATAGTTCGATATATACATGTATGTATATACGTATGTTTACCTCCGTGCCTTGAAAGAGAATTATTTTTTCTTACTATTACATGCGCACATTGTTTTATACGACATCGTTCGAACCGCGTAAAATGTCTCTCTTGTTTTTTTAATTGTTATATACCGAGAGTCCATTGAAGTGTCTTATTGTTCAATTTTATGTAAACTTCTCTTTCGAGGGAGCAGAAGGTTGCAAAATGGCAACTATATAGATATTACTACTCAAATCTACTTCTATATATAGTTCAATATGTTATAACGAAGACTGTTGAAAAAAATAGCAAAATTGGTATGTGTATTTACGAGTACCATATTTTCACACAAACATCACTGAGTTAGTTTGATGTTTTTCACTTTACGCTAGCCTACTTTTCATAAAACTTTCAATTCAACTTCATTATACTCTAAATTATGCTAATTCTATTGGCAACATTGAGTGCATGTCCTAATTACTGCTAAATAATATATGGTAATTAACTCTATGGAATTTTCCGGTAGCACCGTGTACTTATATATATAACCAAACATTACTTTATGAATCTTTTTCTCTAAATAAATTATGTAAATACCAGTTTTACAAGGTAGGACTTTTCTTTTTTATCGTACAATATGGAACTCGCGTTATACGAAATGTACATTAACAATATTAATTTGAGAATAACGGACGATATACGATAATTGAAATTAGTTTTAGCAAAAAAACAGTAAAGATAATTAAATATTACATTTTTTGCATAAAAATATTAAACTCGATATACTAGCGTCATGATTTATCGACAATCGGTCAAATGGAGTATAGATACTAAAAATAAAATTGAAATCGTCTATATCCTTGATAAAATAACATAAATAATATGTAGAGATAAAACGTTATCAACGACATATCACATATATGTATAAGCATTAAGCAGGACATATTCACACTTTTATATACTAATTGAAATTTCATTCCTCGAGAAAATGATTATCTTATGAGAATATCGGTGACTCACCTGTTGGATTTAGGTGTAACAATATCCCTGGTCTCGGAAGTGTATTTCCTCTCAGCGCGACCACCGCTAAAAAGTTCGACGGTTTCCCGGGTGACCGTCTCGAGTAACGGCTCACCACCGCGGCGACCCTTACTAAACGTCCGCTGATCGGTTTTGCGGACCATCACCACCCGGGACAGGGGTTGATTGAACTCGTGACCGTGCATCGTGGGTGGTATCATCGCCAACGATTGCGAGAGCGGTCCACCAACCCTCGGAGACCTGAATAACAAAAACAATTTATATAAATATATAATAAAAGAACAAGGTTTCCTCTTTTTCATCGAAATTTCAAAATATTTTTAAATATTGATATTGATATTGAACGTAGTAGGAAGTTGCACGAAAAGAGATGCCGAATTTGGATACAAAAATGCGAAAACTATACTCAACTTCGGAGATACACGGAGAGAAAACTTTGAGTAAATTATACTAAACTTACACTAACACGATGTTAGACTATACCAAACCGCAAAAAATTACTCAATTTTTAGTAAAAGTTAGTACAAGCTTTTATAAAAATTACTATAAAATTTAGTAAAAATGGACAAATATTTGAGTAATTTTTTGGATTTCGGTAATCTGTTACAGCGCTAATGATAGTTTAGCAAAATTTACACGGTAAAATTTACTCAACCTTTTCTCTCCTTGTATAGATTAAAAATCGAATTTTTATTAATCATTTTATTTTTCATAGGTCTACATGTAGAGCGCATAACTTTCTTTGATATATATGTTATTCAATAAAAAATCGGTTTTGAAAAAAATGTATATTAATCAACGCAGCCTCTGCTTGCGATAAAAGGCTGCTCGAACCGCGAACTCCAGCCTTTCCGGAGCCGGCGCGTTTAATAGTTTTGCCACGCCACCGCGAGGACATTGGCTATTCCTCTCACCGAAATTAGTCTAACGCGCTGTCTGCCTTCCAAGTGTGTTCCGGTTTACGTCAATTAAGGATACAAATTTTATCGCACTATAGACGCAGTATTAAAATATTAATTTATAATCGATCATATCTGCAAATAACATCATTATTTATATCTAGCATTTATTTTATTAATTTTTTAAACAAATTATATTATTATTAAATTTTATTTACCATTTGTTGACTAATTTATATGTAACATAACTTTCATTTATTAATTTTGACACTGCTTTAATCTCTCATTTTTTCCATAATGGACTTACCGCAGGATATCTCAAGCACTACTTCATCGAATAGACTAAAATTTTAACAGTAACTTTTAAATATATGATTTACATCCAGTTAAGTTTTTTACACAATTTTTGAATTTTAAAATAATTTGGTAGGCATAATTATTTATATTACAAGGTTAACACAGTCTGTTCCATTGAAGTGGATTAAAGTCGTATTTAAAAGTTACTGTTAAAATTTTAGTCTATTCGATGAAGTGGTTCCTGAGATATCCTGCGGTAAGTCCATTATGGAAAAAATGAGAGATTAGAGTCTCATAATTTATTAAAATAGCTATGTTAGAAATAAATTGTCCAAAAAATTTTAATTAAAAGTTAATACTAATACATTTTGTTTAAAAAATTAAAAAGTCTTATTAATTGTTATGAAAAAAATTATTTATTGTTAATATTGAATAGTTTCTTTTTCAATTTTAACCCAGGCTTGTCCCCTTAAATAACTAAAATTACTATTATTCGCAAAGAAAAATTTTAATGTAAAACAAAAATTATTATAATTATATATTTCGAAAAAGTTTGTACAAATATACCTAATTGATACATTAGGTATAATCATTCGCATTATTAAAAAGGAAAATGTGCGTTTAAGGCTTCATGTTCTTTTAAGAAAGAGTACCGGTGATCGATTTATACACAAGGTGCTTTTCTGCCATTTGAATAAACATGTATTTTAATTAAACGAATTCTTAGTAAACACATTATTTAGTTAAACAAGTAAAACGTATACGATAAACGTATAGCTTAGAAACTCGTTAACACAATTGTACATCCCTCGAGTTTAGTTTAGCTATGGGAACTTCGCGAATACTCGTAACAGGAAGCATTTCTCTGCCTTTCTTGTTAGTAAAAATGAAGCTGCATTATATATTTAACGTGTGATATAAACATAGTACTGGAAATTATTGGTATTCAAATCATTATTAAAACAAGAGATAAAAGTAATATTCACGATTTAAATATATTTTCTATTGATGTAATACATATAAATCTTTTTGTATGCTTCTATAATTGAAAACGATTAAATTCAAACAAGAAATTCACGAGCTAATCTTCATTCTAATATTTGTTTTTATTTTACAATAGCACTGTTCGTTTGTATTTATTTCTATAATTACAGATTGATGCACCACCAATTGAAAGAGAACGATGCTTTTATTAAATTTCTAATAGTTTCAGTTCAGACTACATCGAACAACCGATAAAATGAAAGAAAAATCACGTGGAAATAAAGTACTCAAGCTATAGACCTATCGGAACATCAATCCTAATCTAACTCGAAATTTCAATAACATTTTTGTTTCTAATAACCACTTGTATATATACATATATGTATTTTTCCAAAGTAATTTATTTTTATTGTAACAGAAAAATCGAATTATTTACGATGAGGAAGCTAATTCCACCTGTTTATTAAACGAGGTATATATATATATATCTAAAGTAATTGCACGTTTAATGAATTTCGTATCCTATTAATTTCTGTGCGAGAAGTTCGCGTGCGAACATTGCGTAATGTATATGTATATATATGTATACATCGTAATGAACGTATATACACACGAGGTGATTATTCCGCTGACTCGTTCACTCTTGCAAAATCGGATTGTCTTAATTCATTTGACGCGTTGTACACCTCCTTACTTTGCATTTATTCGTCCAATCGATCGAATAGGTTATACACTCGTACACTACTTTGTTAAATATATATATGTATAAGTTTATACTTTTCGAAGCTACTATAAATACTACCGGTGGTTCTTTCTTCAGTGTAATGTATGCCAAATGTCAAGAAGTCAAGTATCGGTATAATTTCGAAAGAGTCACGCGCACCTCGTCGCGCTTGTATTCACTTTCTAAATAATAAGAAAAACGTTCGATAGTTTCTTTGTTGCTGCAGCTCACTATAGATATAAGTATATTCGGTTAACCTTTTTTCTTTTTTCACTTTTTCCCCGAATACACGTGAAGTGAACTTATGGAAGCTGTCGGATACAATGGTTCCATTGTCACGTCGATTTAGATGGTAATTTACGGATGATCTGCACATTTTCAACAATTTCGCGAATTAGTATACATGCACATTCGATTTGTTTTCCTATCTCATATTCTATAAAGACGCCTCGTACAATTTTCCTACGCGTAATGTCCTTTTGTTTATATAACGTTTAAATCTATATATATCGACGGTCAAATATAATTAATTGGTCGAATAGGTAATTCGTACAAGTGCTGCACTGATTCATCGTTTTCAAAATCAGAGAATAGGTTACGTCTATGTAATAAATGCACATACATTTAATTCAACGATATATATATATATATATATATATATATATATATGTACAGAGATTTCTCATTCTTGGATCAAAAATTTACAACCGTTGTAAATGTAAATTGCGAGGATCGAGCGTGTACGCGCGCGTCATTCGTTTTTGCCCGTCTATCGTTAAAAAATTTTTTATGTACAAAACGTGATGTTTCTACAATAGGTAACGTTATCTTTTACACCGTTCACTCGGATTGACAATATTTTTATAAAAATACATGAACGAGAGAGTTCATCGAAATTTCCACAACGATTACTTATAGTCAATATTATATATACTAAATTCAACCGTTTTGTATACGTATAATGGATCATCGATAAATTGTTATTAATTAATCCTGCGTATTTACTGTGATATTATATGCACGAGCTTCATGGCTATTAATAATTGTCTTGTTTGCGTGATGAATTACAAGAAACAGTGTCGTAAAACTAAAGTAACAGGTACGAACCGAGGTGTATGTGTGTATTGCAAAGTATATAGAGCAACAGTTCCTCCGTTTTACTTTCATTCTGCGTACATATACCTATAGAACGTGTATCCAACAATTAAATTTGCAACATTGCAGAATTTTGCAACGAGTATCAATGTTTAAATTTCTTAACTGAAAATATTGGTGAAGAAAAAAATAACAACGAACTTCGCTCTGCCATAGTTACATTTTTTCAAATAATTTTTAGTATTAGTTGCGTAACGTAACTAATTTATTTTTAACGTGCAGCGAGAATAATTACATTTTAAACAGGTGAAAATGTATCGCAACTAAAAATTCTAACAGTAGGGTAAATAATAAATGAAAACTAAACAACATTCAGAGTTATTTGGAAAAATACTTATGTAATTAACAAAATTTATAATCGTTAATGATTTAAAGACGATGAACCTTCACGATTGCAGTTAAAATACTGTTATATTTACGTATACTGTTGTATAAATTAACCTTAATCATCGAGGTAAGAAAGAAGAATATTAATTAAATTTTATACATACGAACGGATAATACAATATAATTATTAGCAATATTTCGTCACTCCATGTTTCTTGAGAAATCAATATACTATTTTGCCTATGCACAAACACAATATCCTTGCTTTTTGGAGTGTTATATATATTATATATGAAACACTCGTTAATAAGAAACCCGGAGGATTTACCTTTTTAACTATAGGTAAAGAAAAAAAATCGAAATGCAAAGCTTAACAAAATTACTTTCCTAAAATCGAACCACTTTGTCGCGATATCACAAACTGCACTTTCGTTACGTGTGTGTAAGTGCAAGGGAACGTCCCTCGCAAGAATCGTCGAGTTTGTAACCCCGCGGATAGTAAAAAACAAGCGACTTACCAAGTAACAACCGGTAAGGAGAAAAGAAAAAAAAACCACGACTCTAATACATTAACATGGAGAATGTATATTTGTAGGTGTGTGATGTATATATAAAAGGAGGATAACGATCTGTTATAGTACGGAGCCCTAAGGCACGCGGAGCGCGCGCGTCGAGCGAGCGTTGTGAACTGACGGAGCGCGGGCGCGAGAGGAAGAGGTATATTCTTTTCCCTCTGCACGCCGGTGCGCAGAGCCGGCCAATTAGCCGTTATGCCGGAGAAGGAGCGAGACGGCAAGTCTTATCGTTGAGGCGACACGCCCCGGGAGACCGATGAGAGATCCTCCCCGTATGTGTACGTGGGTTGTCTGTATCACATTGTCGACTGTACCTACACACTTGTGAGTTTAAAGGTTCGATCATGCGGGATCGTGAGAGAATATGGGATGTATATATATATATATACATATTCCTATAGATTCAGGTCGCTGACCATTGGATTTTCTTTTCATTTATCCGTATATCTATACACACACACATAAGTATACACACACACACAATCCTTCCCATTCAGGGTGGAATTTGTTTATCCCGAGGCTCTAACCACTTTCGATTATTTCATTTTCTTTCTGACGTTCAAACTCTTTCGAAAAAAGATTTACCATTGTATTGTAATCTTCTTTATATCTTGTAGTATTTAATCAGCTAAGTTTATAGTAACAATTTCATTTTAGGTTTAAATCTATTTATAGTTCTTTATATATTTATTTTCATTTATTTATGCAAAATACTACAGACAACTATCACTCGTATACGATTCCTATTTTCATAACGTGACGATATTAAATTTTGGTACATGCTAACAATGTGAAATTTAAAATTACGATTTTGTTATCACTGATTTAAGTAATTAATTCAATATTATATATTCATTATTTTATTACACTAAAAATTAGTAAATTTATAAAATGTCACTAGTGAAAGTATTTTTAAAAAAATGTTTATTTAAATTAAGTTAAGTATATTTATATATATATTTCAATCGCAAATTTGGCCAATTATATTCAAATCTATATTTAATAAAACTAACTAAATTTTTTTTTCTGCATATACAATGAATCATTAAATGCTAAAGGAATAAAGTTGAATATTTTTAATTATTTAAATATTATTATACTTTTAAGAAAGACACTTTCAATATTTTCTACGATTATATAATTTAATTTTGTTAGAAAAAGTATTACTCAATCTTTTATCTCTTTATCTAGGCGTTACTTAACAGGAACATTAAAAATTGAAGTTTATCTGCAAAATAAATATTTACGGTAAAATAGTGAGCGAAAAATCAATGTACACGACGAAGAAATTGATAATTATTTTTAAAATTATACGGCATACAGTATTTTTTATTTTATTATTTCCATTTCACATAATACTCACTTAAAAGCATCAAAAATCAAATTAGTGAAATTCACGAAATAATTCTTCGAAATATTTTACGCTTTACAAAAGAATGACACTTAAATTCCCACTCTAACAAATTACTCGCACTTTCAAAAAAAAAAAAAAATTACTCCCGTAACGAAACAATTTCCAAAATTTTCTAGCAAGTTAACTAGAATAACAACTCTAATAAAGTAATTATTCGCGTCAAGTGAAAGTATATACGTATACGGCCACTTTTAAGCACCGTTTAAATTGTGCTCCAAAAAAAAAAAACGTTTTTATACAAGAAGAATGCAGAGTGAAAATTCATTCTTAGAAATTGAAAGTTTCGACCGAAGAACTAAAGGTTCTAGTAAAACGACATTTTGGTAATAAATTCCAACGTGCGTTATATACACACAATTTGTCAGTCGAGTTCTATCCTGACATCGAGGAATTCACTGTGCGGATCTCGGTACGGATCGGTGACTATACCAGTTTCGAGAGGAAAGCACATCCCAAGATTGATCATGCGCTCGTGCGCGCGTTTGCTTTCTCGGTCGTACTCGCGTTGGACATCTTCATTCGCACGAAAGTGAATGACAACTTGGTTTTTCGACAACCGTTTAGACAAGCTTATATACAGTTACACGCCACGAGTGTAATTGGCAGCTGGCGCAACGTTTTTTCAATCGATGAAAAATTGTAGAATACAAAGATAAAAATTAAATTAAGCGAGGTCGTGTATTTATTTCGATAACGAATAGAACACGTTACGCTTTCTTTAAAATCTATCGCGTATCGATAAGAATCGATATGTGTATTGTTAAGTAAAAATCATTATACTTTCTTAAATACACCATTGCATAAAGAAAATCAAAGAAAATTTGATTTACATAGAGTGCGTGTGCACACAATCACCAATAGTTTTATCTTCCGATAAGAACCTTGTAGTAGACTAGAATTTATAAATAAATTTAATCTATCTGTAAAGAAAATATTATCTATTTTATCTATGTTTGGAATAATCAAAGTTTAAACAAAAAACTCTGATCGCCTATAGATGTGATAAGTCGTTAAGTCAATAGTGCAAAAATCACATTTAGCACTATACAATTATTACAGATAACTTGGTTTTTATAATTATCGAACTTTACCAACATTATTTTCAAATCAATCGATAATCCGTTCCACTCACGTACCACAATATTTTTCTCTTATCGTACAAAATCCTTAACAATTTGTGTATAAGTGTGCGTGTGCGCGTAAATCCACAAATGATCGTTTATTACAGAAAAATAAGCTAGTTTCTCATCGGGTATATATTTCCAATTTTCCATAAAAATGCGGTATGTCCTCGTTCTAGTTGAAGCGTAAGTAAAAAAAAAGTTGATACGCCGATGTAAAAGGTCCGATAGGATACCTAGATCACGCACATCTCCCACGGAGGAGATGAAAGAAAGCCGAACAAGAGAATCTCGATGGAGTTAGCTAATTGACAATAAGTTTCAAAGCTCTTCCGGTCCGTCATCACGCGACACGCGCACGTGAAGGAAAAAAAGGAAATAAGAAAATGACCGATGTGCAGGTAAGAAATAATAATAGTAATAGTACACAGCGTTTCTCCATGGATCCTAATATATACGTATATACGTGTATATATATATATATGTTGGAACTTGGAGCTCATAGTACCGCTATTCCGGCTGACCGGAATCACTGCTCTGGAACACTTAGAGTCTCTCGCGGCTACCGTCTGTTATGGACGTAAGCGCTTGGCTGTGGAAGGCGGAAGACCAAATCGAGGAAGAGGACTCGAGAACACGTGTTTCTTCTTCATTGTATACATGCAAACGAAGGTGGTGCTCTTTCTTTACACTATTCCTCTTATATACACATATACATCTTTATACTCGAGGACGTTTGTTTATATGTGCCATATATATGCCCTCATAATAGGTCACATCAATATTTTTAAGACCATTGTTTACAGTATATACGTCGCTTTCGTCTTATTTTTCGGTTTAGCAGATTTACACATTATTTTTCCGATTTTTAAGGGTTTTCGGTAAAGGTATTTATAGAGATATATAGATACATTAATACAGTGTACTTGATTAATCTAATAATTGCGACATAAGTTATTATAAAACAACATTGAAAACTTCAAGAGGATTTCAAACTCGTTGGAAGTATACCATCAAAGTTTATTCATTGAATAAGAAGAACAATTTTTTCAAAAAATAAGAATTTGTGATAAAATTTGTCTAATTTACGAGAACATTGACCTTCGTTACAATGTAATCTATGATTGTGCAGAGTTCCAATGTGATTAGTGCAATAGTTAACGATTTTAATTGTGTCGAAAATTTTCAAAGAACAGAAAAGATGGACTAAAATTTTAAAAATAATTACTCTCGTAAACTACTTCATCAATCACTTTGGAAATTTGGACAATCATATGGATTTCGAAACGAGGGGTAACGTTCTCGTAATTTTATTTATAATTTAATACGAATTATTATTCTCTATTTTTACACTCGTGATATTGTAATTTTGAAAGGATTTTTCGATTCATTTAACTACTTGATTTTTTGTTAATATATTCACTCGTTCAATCAATCGAAAAATCCTTTCAAAATGAATTATTATTTTTTGTAAAAACACTATTTCATTGAGAAATGACTCGAATGGAAACCTAAAAAGTGTATCATCCCCTCAATACTTATTATTTTATTCTTATAAGCAAACAATATATACGTACATTTAATTTATATATCTTAATTCACGTGCAGCTTAACGTTATCGGTCTTACCTTCATCAATATCATTTCCTGCTAAATTATTTAAAAAAAGTAATTTACTTTTTACCGAAATGAAATCGTAGAAAATGAATATATATGATAACATGGTAAATGGATTCGATGACAACGTAATAACACTAATTCAATTAACAAGCCATAAAAAATCGTCGCGTTAATAAAGATTACGAATCTAAGTCTAATGAAAATTATATATGCTATATTTTATATACTGGTAGAATGTTCGTGAATATATTTCCTGTTACGTGTATACATTCTCACTGTAATCATGCACACAGTGTACGAAATTAATAGCGAATAATTCTAAACTTTTCTACATCAATAAATATATCCTCGTAAAATCAACTAATTTTATTAATTTCTAATCAATTAAATTAAAATAATAATTTACTACGTAAGTAGTTTTACAAACTTTCTTCGTAAAATATTTAATATAAATAATACAAGATCGATTTCCGCGAGGTTCTTTGATTAAAACTATCAAATTTCATTACCTGTTTATATAGACCATTGTCGACTTGTAAGTATTCTTTTAATCACAAAAATGTGCTTGTCCGTTGTCCTACTTGCAAATGATAAAGACTAAAAAAGTTGACGAATAAAAAAACTTTAAAATGTACAGGTATAATACAGGTGCTTGTAAAATCCGAACCTCACACACATCGTTTCGTCGTCGCACTATTACGGCATTGAGAGCGAAAGCTCAAAATCTTGAATTTCCAAGAATTAGTTATCCTGGACTTTATTGTTACTCGTCATTAATTTGGAGATTTACGAAATTGTACGATTACGCAATATGTTTTCGTGACGTCTAAGAGAAAATTATTGCCGACTAATTGCGTTTGTCTTACTTCATTGTATGCCGTATTTTTTTTTTGTTTTTATTCCATTGAGGTAAATTTAAGCGGAAATGGTTGAGTTTTATGGTTCCATTGTCACGTCATATAATGCAGGTAATTATTTAAAATTTGATATCTTTTATTCAATCTTTTAGTTGGTGCGTTGAGAGTACGGGAATAGGTGTAATCATTTGATAATATTTATGTCTCTGTTAGTGTGGGTATAGTGTGTATATATATGTTATCTTACTGTTTAACGAAGAGTATATGAATAATAATGTACATTCCTGTATGATAAGTAACTATGTATGGGAAAAGTATGACGATCGATATTGTTCGAATATTGAACGCGCAAGTTATTTTTGTTAATAATTTAGATTTTTAAATCACACGAAAGTTATAATTTCTAATTATTTGCAGATGAGTACGTATCCGGTGTATAGTAGGATATGTAGGCAACAAACAAAAGTCGGTTAAAAAATATTTGCATGCACATGTTAACTGATGTTTCTTCCAACTTTCTCACAGTTACTTAGACACCTTAACATTATTTTATATTTTTTTATATTATAGTTGTGTATGTATATATATATATATATATATATATATGGCCATATATTAGAGAAAGAATAAAATTTACTACACGACAGGTCATTTTTTTTCTTTCGTTAAACGATGTTTACTAAACATTCATATATTGTTATACCGTGTTTTTAAAATAAGGAAGCGAATTGAAGAAGAAACAACGATTTGCGAAGGAACAAAAGCTCATAGGTTAGATATACCAATTACGTAAGTCATATAGGTATATACGAGGTGATTATCGTGTGTGTTTACACCAAACTTTCCTCAATACCTTCTCTTTTTTCGCATTTCTCTCACGGTGATTTCCCTACAAGATCTAGGTCGCTATTCGCGTCCATACATCGCGATATATATTCACACATACGCGACCTCTACGGGGGTCGCGGTGGATATAAGCGATTAAGGGATTTCTGCGGAGGTATATATATATGCATGTATGTATAAGTATAAAGACGTGTCGAGCTCTCGTGAAAGTAACTCGAGGCACGTGACCGAGGTGGACCTGGAGGGAAAGGCACGTTCGCGAGTAACGACGAATCTTTACTGTTGGTATATATACACACGCCAACGATGATTTTGTAGGGAGTCTGCAACGATTTTTCCGGGTATATAATATAACCGAGTATCATTATTATTTCAGAAGATCCAACGCGCGCGCGCGCGCACGATTTTAATTGTCTACGAGATTTTTATCGTATAATTAGGTTTGTCCAGTATATATACGTACACCTTGGAGCGAAAAATTATATAGTGGATAGTAAAAAATGATGGAAAGGTTATTTTTAGATTCAAAAGCATTACTCTGCATCGTTCATTCATTTTTCGAATACCTATATATAAGTTTTACCTTTATCTCAAAGAATGTTGATCGGTTTATTTATATGCTGTTTCATGATGAATATAATCGTTTTCATACAATTGATAAGGTAGAAACTAAACTTTACGACCTATTATAAGTATATCAATAAATTGGGATATTTAATTGTTTACGTAATGTTAATCATCTTTAATTACACCGAACAGTCAAAACAATACACTAAATTTCATTTTATTCGCATAAATAATTATTGTAAAAAGGAAAGTTTAACATGTTAAGGATTCAATGGATTTCGTAATAATTAAATGGAAAATAAGTGTTTATATATACGGTATATAAAATTAGCATTTTATCAAACAATGTTTCGAATACACTTTGCAAAAACATTGATGAAGTATCTATTAAATGATATTCTATACCACGCGTGTGTCTGTGTTTACACGCGAAATATTTTATTATCGTCGTATTATGAAAGAATATATATAGTACAAAGCACACACACACGCGCGCATATATATGTATAGGTGCGTTACAATTTATTGCATCCTATTTTATTACATGGAAATGACAGGTGAAATATTTATGTCAGATTTATATTAAATAACGCGTCGTAAATAAGTCAAATTTTATAATAATATATTACAACGTGGAAAAGTAGGATGGAAAACAATGTTTTGTTTTTTCTAATGATGAAAACTTATATACATATAGGTGTGCGAATCAAAAATAAATTAACAACGCTCATCCATATACATATATATATAATGATCGTAACGTTTATTCATTATATCGTACACCGCAATACTCGGGATGTTAAAAGTATAGGTATTATGATTTATATCACGACTATACGGAATTTATGCGTATTTAAACTCCGCGTAAAAAGTACACATATATACGGAATAACCGTTAAAGGAAATTGCTCGGAATCGCCGCGTGAACACAGCGATAAATTAGACTCTGCAGTGAGAGTTCAACTGCCAAAGAAAAAAAAAATAAATGAATCCCTCTTTGCCGATGTGCTTTCGTAAATGAATTCCAAAGTACATAATCGCGACAGTCAATATTTAGCATTGCTGTTTATATTATCATCCTTTTAACAGACCGAACGTGCGTGGAGCGATCGATCGATCGATACGAAGATTTAAAGCTCCAACGATTTCGTGCGAGATAAATAAATAGGCGTTGCAACATTTTGCAAAACTTGATAGTACGTACGTTAGCGAATTACTTAATTGAAAAAATAAAAAGCTTGGATATAGACTCGGTGCTCTCAAGTTAATGTTTTCCCTACTTGATATTACAACATGCACATATATACATGCACGATGAATTTTAATTACATGCTTCGAGGGCTTATCTTACAAGCTCTATCGCGCTTGCTTCTTTTTTTCTTTTTCTTTAACTAACTTAATTTAGCGTGACTGAAAATTTTCTTACGTCGGATTTACAATAAAACCTCCGGGTGTAAGCGTTACTTTCTATTTCAAATGCGACTTGGAGTCTGCTTACTGTCAAAGACCATGTGCAACGATTCAAGCCTATAGTATTCTATACGTTGACTCTCGTGCTTCAAAAGTCAATAACCTTAAGTAAGCCTATTCTTCTTACACACGAGTAAAATGTACCGTCCATTCATTTCACTTTTCATGCGTCTTTAACCTTTGGAAATTTCGTACTTGTGTCTATACTATGTAAGCGAAATTTGCATTTATAGGTTCGCCGTTTATTATTTAAATATTAATTAAACTCGTCTAAGCAATTGATAGGGACTATATTTGTATTGTTTGACCTATTTTCTTTTGCCATTATGTTTTTAATAGCATTGTACTACGAGATTGTTTAATGTCCTTTTAATAATACGCTTATAACTTTGTAAAGTAGTGGCATAGTGAAATATTTTATTTCACTGTATAGTTTAAAAGAAAGTTACTTAATTGTATAATAATGTAATATGATGGAATACATCTCAGGTGTCTTAATATGTAGTTTTAGCACTTTTAACTTGTTCAGTTATGTAGTAAGTAATTATTTATGTACATATTTGAAAGAAAAATGAGACTGCACGCGTAAAAACCAGAATTATAGAAAGAAAATTTATATCTCCCTACTATCTCTAATTTATACGTTAAATTGTAAATATAGTAATATCATATATATATATATATATATATATATATATTTAATAATTGTAAGCGCACTTAATAGATATACACCTATATTATATCTGAATAAATCCTTTTAATCGGACGAAATCTGAATTCAATAAATTGTTCGTTTGCAGCTCGAAATTAAATCATCTCTCCGCGTGTTGGAACTATAAATAGCGCTACGTACAACAGTAAAACAGAAATCACAGCAGGTAGTCCAGCTCATCCGTAGTGGAGTCACCGAGGACGGTATTTTGCTTCCGCATTCGCTATGAAAACTAAGATTTTAAAATACAAACGAAGACATTGTAGGGAACGGGTATAGCAATTACGAAGAGTGTATATACCATCAGTAGACAATGTATCCGTAATGACCGATAATTAGCTACAGCCGGGCCACTTGCGTAAGTCATCGTTCTTTCTCCTATTGTCCAGCGAAACGAGCTTGCGGTTATATCTCTTGTCACCAGTCCCTTTTTTTTTCTTTTTCGAGACATCCTTAAAATGTTTCGGTTTATGCGTTCAGCTCTCCTTTTCGTTATCTAACCTTCGTTGCAGTGTCTCTTCTTTAAAACGAGAATGCACCTTGCGAAAATGAAAGGGCTTTCCGCGTAAAAGAAACATTATTCGTATATACATAATAGGTGATTACACCGAAAATTCCTCCAAGTTTGGTATTTTGTATAGATTGCAGTGAGTAATACAAAAAATTTATAAAATAATCAATTTATTAATTTATACGAATAGTTGTGCTCCGAATTTAGTCAGCCGTGACTAACTTTCTTTAGAATTATTACGCAAAATACGCCCGTGAAATTGATCATGCATAAACTGTTGGTGTACTTTAATACTGTTTTTGACACTTTTAGAAACACTGAAATACGATGGCAATTCATTTTAAATCAATGTAACGCACTATCTATATATATGCGAACATTCACGCCATACGTTTTATCCATATACCGTGTGAGCTTTTCTATATCATGAAAAATTGGTTGTAATCTAGATAACCAATAAATCTTATGGGGCAATATATGTTAAGCAAATTTTACATATTTATTTTCACAGTCATCAGCAATGGTATAATTATTTACATAATTTATAATATATATTCATCCAAATTTTAACTGATTCATCGTATACGTATATTACATTAAATTAAAATCAATTGTTAGAATCCTTTTAGTTATTGATTTTTTTTATTAGATATCACTAAAAGACTAGTAATCTACGTTTCAGCGAAATAGAATAGAATAGCAATTGAAGAATTAATTAACTCTGTTACTTCGATAAGATATCTTAAGAATATTTTTAGATATCTTTTGAATTGAATATACACGTCATTAAAATAATTTTCAGGAAACAGTATATTTTTCAAGCTCGATTGCGGAGGATTAGGAAATATAGAAAAGTCAATTGTCTTTTTACAACTGTTTGCTACAATCTTCAGTAAGCGCGAAGAAAAAAAAACACAAAACGAAATGGCATTTTAAGTTTGCTAACTTAATTTACACTCCACGGTGATAAGAAACGAGTCGTTTCTTCTCCCAATGTTATTGTCGGTCTCAACAAATAAAACCGTCCTATTCTTATTCAAAGATTGTGAAATCCACATAAACTAAATCGTATTTAGCAATGACGCGTATGTCTGGTAAGTAATAAAATATTAATTTAAAGTGCAAAAAAGAAAAATATGTTTTTATACGACGATGTGGATAGAAACGGATATAAATTGTAATAATCACTCGTCCATGTTTATTAGAAATCATACGGTTATTGGTATTTCTATTATTGACTATAAAATCGGTATTATATATTAAACTTTCCAAATAATTTACACCGTAATGAAATGAAAGTTTAGGCTCGTTTTCAAATATTTTTAATAAATATATAATTTATAATTTTGTTGCATACCAGCGTGTATATATATATTTGAATCGTTGGTATACTTTGTATTGCGACAAACATAATGCAAGAGAAAATGTATTATAAAACTAAATTAATTGTATTTATGCTTAACCCTTAAATCACTTTTAAACTTGGCGAATTATAGTCCCGAGGATTTAGAAGCACGCACTGCTGTTAGTGCCTCTGTAAATATATCTCGTTATCATCGAGATTTCATCTCTACTATAATTCCCTCGTAAGAGGCTCTCACGTGTGAGAATTTGAGGTACAGCGTCAGAAGGAAATAGATCTGGCACTACTGTGCAGTCAAACTAGTTTGCACGATGTGTTTATTTACTTACGTGTATACAAGTATTATAATATATTACGAAAGATTTTTTTTTAATTAATGCTGCATTAATATTTTATGCCAAATAATAAAATTTAATTGTTACAAATTAATCTTGTAATCACAGATTCTAATGTAATGAGATACAATTTTAATAAGACTCTCACAGTATGCAACGATTTGAATTTAATGATATTATAATTAATATTTGTCATTATTATCGACGAACAGAGTTCTATCCCAGGGCAAGGCTAATGTTTTAAGAAAAATTGTTTAAATGTTTCATTCAATTGTTATTAATTCATTCATTAAATATTTATATTAATGTTGTTTTAGAATTATACCATTTTAAAGAAAATCCTAATTCTCTTGCTCAGCATACTTTGTCAATCTATACTCTATTTGTTTTTCAACAAACGATGTATATATGTATATAAAAACAAATAGTAGATAGACAAAGATATACATCTAGGCTGATAAAACACATAATCAGTTGTATTGAAAGAAAAATTAAAAAAATCGCTATTTCATACAATGTGCTTGTAATAATCTTAAAAACGTAAGAGCACTTAAAAGAAAGAAGAAGTTAGAAAAATGAAAAATAAAGAAGAAATTGAGTAAATAAGCCGATGTATATAGGAAAGTCAATTTAGTAAAGTCTAACTGCACTCACTGCAACGAGTCATTAAAATTCCAACAACGTTTTTGGGAATGGCGAGGATTGCACCGATTTTATTATTACAGACACGCGAGGCAAATGATCGACGGGTTCGAAAGACGCGTTGGCGGATGTATGTAACGCGCACAGGGAACTGTCGCGACGTCGTTGTTATTGTTGTGCGGGTGAACGCCAAGTTCACGGTTCTTCGTGAAGGACATAAGGTAAGTATAACTATATGTATATATATAGATCACATACGTTTCAATGTTCAAGATGCTTCTTATAGATGTCGAGGAGGCGACGAGTAAATTTGGATTATAAATTTTGTTTACCCATCTTCCTTCTATACGTAAACATTTGGCTTACGAATTAACAGGCAAACTCATTTAGGATGTAATTTTCTTATGTCATATTTTGTTATTTTTCCTCTTTTTTTGAGTCTATAATTACCGCAGGCAGAGTCATTGAGTAATTTTGCATTATTATCCACAAATAATAATGTTAATTGTATGCAATTTACAAGTGCTGTACAAACTTTAGGTATAGAATATATACGTACGTTTGTACATTAACTATAATAAAAAGTTTCGGCACACGCAACGATTCTCGGTATTCGTTTTCGTTAAGGATATTTGAATGCACGTGTGAAGAGTGCTGCAGTAAAAGTGTAACTAATAAAGGAAAATGGCTAAAGCATAAAAGTAAATTGAACTTGAAAAATGTAATATCCTCTTAATTGTAATGTAGTGTAAGAGGTAAATATATATAAACACCAAATTATGCAGTAAATAAAGTATAACGTTATATGCACTTTCTGCTCGTAATTTTAACATTTAACATTCGCGCATACGCTTTCGTTAGAACTATGAGAATTTTCTAAAACAGTAAAAAAGACTTTTTCACCGACAAGGAGCTTCTTAAAAACGCGTACACGTCCAGATTGCAACACATGCTCGCATTGATGTGCATATACCTATATATATATTTATTAAATAATTTAACTAAATCTATACCGCAGAAATGTAGTGAAACACAGTTCCGAAAGTATTGCGCAGCTAGATTTATTTTACATTTTTGCAGTCGATCCTTTACATTTCATTCTTACGATTATGCATATATATACATCGAGAACGAGTACGACCACGCAAAGTACCTCAAAGATTTAAGATTCCTTTACATTGCAAATAAAAGTAAATACGAGAGGTTTCTTTTCCGAAGGATCCAAGATGATAATTGCTTGACAGCCAAAGAGTGGAAAATCATGTTTAATGCTAAACCCGTAGGAAATTATCAGCGATGAGTATTCTTGCTACTATACTAGTGCGGTGTAGGTTGATTTGATAAGTTGACGACGAACAAACCTAACATTTACTCCTCAAGAATTATTTACATTTTTGGGCTATAACACGATATTTGCATTATTTATTGATTGCGTATGTACTTATAATAAAGTTGGTAAAAATCGTAATAAACTCTGGTAAACGTGGATTCTTTTTCAGAAATACGTGACAGTTTCGGTGAAACGTTTTTTTCTCATGGGTTTCGTCCATTTATTAGAATGAAATTAACTGTTCCATCAAAATTCTCAATTTATTATATAGTATTTTATAAAAATGACTTTAATTATGCAAGTCAATACCGCCTTAGTAAAAATGTTAATCTCAGAAGTATATATAGAAAAATGGTTAGGAAATCGCTTGTAATGAGACGTTTCTTGGCCCATTTATTTAGCATTTAATAAAATATATAAGCAAACTCCGAAACATCAAGATTATTTTCTAACATTTCAAGAATAGTAAAATTAAAACTTTCTCTAGATTCGGTTCGATTTTTAAAGTGTGCATTTCATTTTATACAAATCATTTTTAACGTAATCATGCAGTAATCACGAAAATAAATGGAATTTTATTATATTTTTATACCGTAACTATTTTTAAAGATACATTCGCTAGTCTTTAACACTTAATCTCTATTTACAAGTTGAGGAATCGAGAGAACAAAAATGGGCACATTTTCAATAGGAAATTCAAAGTTTAAAGTACCAAAAGTATTGGAAGCTCAATTAGAATATAAACTCAAAGCTATATATCCTCATTCCATTAAATGAGAGATCCCAGTGAAAAACATTGCACTATTACCAGTCAATACACTATAAGTTTCATGCATATTTCCGATAGGAATTTCATCATTTTTAAATACGTTGATTTTCACTAGGAAAAATATCGCTATATATATTTACAAATAATTTTGAGTTATTATACATGATTAATGCTTGAATAGAAGATTGATTAGATTTACAACGTCTTTGACTACATTAACTATAAATTTATGACATACTGTCATAAAATGTGCTATAATTAGTTTAATCAGATTAAGTATAAACAAAAAGTAATATTTTATTAGACGACCACATGTTTGCGTTTCTAAGAAACATAAAGTACTAACCAAATAGTCAATCTCTTAACGTTATTCTCTACAGGCTCCATTTTCATTGAGTATTATCAGTAAAAACATCCTCATCCATCATTTTGCCGGAAGTTTCGGCAGTGGTCGTACTACCTCTCTCTCTATATATATATATACCTTATCACGGCTCGTCAAGCATAGCACCGTAATCGCAACTGCTACTCGCCTCTGTCAGTCTTGGCAAAATCGGAGATAAAGCTTATGTATGTATATACGCGTCGCGGAACCAGCGGGCGTGGCTTTTTACGATCCCTATGAACGATGCATCGGACGATTTTATAGCGTCCCGTAAATTATTTATCTGCGTGTTCCCTTCCATGCAAATCTATAAGAAAGTTTTCTGTTCTTTGTCAGATGAATGTCGCAACTATCGTCTCGTAAATTTCAAATTTGTGTATACATAAATATTTGGAATAATAATGCCATTGTTGCTCGCGGCTTTTTTTATTCATCTATATGTACCTTAGGTGCAATTAGTTTCCTCGAAAGTCCTAGAATATTGGTTTATATAATCACGGATTATAATCCTCGGTTTACGAGATAGTATAATTTTTGGTTATAAATTTGTTGTTTATTACTTGGGAACTGAAGACGCCGTACGCCCTGCCTTCCTGCACCAGTTTCACGTGTGGGCTAAATTTATGGTTACGCATTAATAGGTTACACTTTATCGCGTAGAAAATAATCACCGAACTTTTCCCTTTTTTTTGCGTGCGGCCGGGGGAGGGGGAGGAGGTTAATCATTTGAACGTTAAAAAATGTAATTCGGAGTTACAAAATATATTAGTTTTAATTTTCGTCCTATTGTTACAAACAGGCAGTGCGATAAAATTGATGAGACGCTAATTGGAATTTTTTTTAAAAATGATGACTCGCACAAAGCTTTGATGAGTTGTAGAAGAACATTATTACTTCAGCGAATTATAAAAAAATGAAAAATTTTTTTACATCGCTTGATTGTATTTCGAATTGTGTACCTATATACACGGGACGTTTTTAAAACGCAGTTTGTAACGTTCTCTCAAAATTCCACATCGCAAAACGAAACAAACAAAAGAAATAAAAATAAAGACTAAAGTATAATTTGAATTGGGTTTAAAAAGTCACGGGGTTTTCCCACGACAATGATTATTATCGGTATTTGCCATCGACGAGAAATCGCGAAGGAAAAAAAAAACAACTTGGGAATAATGGAAGTTTCGAGCGTCGAGGTTTTCTATCTGAAATTGCATATCGAACGTCGTGAAACACAAACGGATGCTGAGGAATCGATTAGTCGATCAGCAAGCTAATCGATCAAGGCATAAATTGGAGTTTACGAGCTCGGAAAAAGGGAAGGGGCATTATAGGTATTTATTACCACAAATAACAGGCGTTTGATCGTGAACAACGCGAATGTTGGGTTTGCAGCGCTTTAAACACCTATATATATATATATCGATACATGGACTGCACACACGCGCGTTCTATCAAGTTCATGGCCGCGTGAACGGTGCGTCAATTTCTATCCGGACTTCCTTTCAAGATTATTATACGCTTTCGTTACCTGCCGTCTTGAATTAACTCGATTCGTAGGCAATTTCAATTACTAAACTTTCAAATTGGGTTTATTTATCTCTATATAACGTAACATTCGCACATTTCCTTCAGTATTCGAATATACAGGTTATTAATTTAGCTCCTACTAAATATTGCAAATTAGTTTTCAATTTATAAAAATAATTATTATTCCCGTGAATTTTTTATTATATTGAAACTCAATACTACAATTGTAAAATAGGCAATAATCTAGATCAAACATTGCGACATCGTGTGCATTGCAGTGTAAGGTTACTTGTTTTCACACACACGCACATACTCCTATACTTATATATTGAATTGAAACGGATCTTTATTATCCAATAATGCCCTTGTGTAACTTTCTTTATTTAATAAAACGAAATAATGTGTAATGAAGGTCAAGCATAAAATTTATCGTAAAACAACTTACGTATTTATAAAAAGTAAAATTTTACGTAGACGATCATTTTTTTTAGTAATCCTGTATTAATTTTGTATATCGTTTCGCTTTAAACACTACAAAAACTGTATATTTACTTCCTTACTTAAAAAGTATAAAATTCGTTTTATTCTCAGGTATACTTATACGTGTTTTGTTATGTAAAGATAATTTAAAGTGTTTCACATACATTGAGTTTCGTCTATACAATAACACCTGAAGAACAGATTTTTTTTTCTTCCTCATCTGAACATTATATTGCGAAAAAAAATATTAGATAACGGTACAAAGCTACAAATTATTTTTTTTCATATACTATTACGCGAAACTCCGTAATACTTATGTAATGGATTTCATTAGAACAGATAGTAACAATAGGTGACATTATTTCTCAATGTTACAAAGTAAATATAACAAATAGTGCTATAATATTTTAAGGGCATACGCTTTTTCATCGAAACGAGTACTTTATTTTACAATATTTCTATATATTTTATTGTGTATGTATGAATCGTTTGTAGTTCAAAAAATATTCATGATAAAAATTATAATTATAAATAATATATATCTTGACGAAAATTCATACGTAAGAAATCATTAAACAAATTACAAAATAGATTTTTTTTATATAAGCGGAAATTTTGTTTAAACGCCATAAAAAATAAGAGAATTGGTTTGATTTTAGAAAATTCATCTTTTTGAGATTGTACTTTCTTATTTTTTTCGAAAGAAATTTTGTTTATTTGTGTATAAAATAATTTATTCAATTATAGCCGAACTATATTGATACAACCAGATTTTCCATTTAACAATTTCTCTTAAAATGTGAATAATTTTATTAAAATTGATATTTGTCATTTCCTCATCATCCATTATAGCTCAATTTTTTGTTTTGTGTCAAGTCGACACCAGCTTATTAACTGACGAAAAGAACATCCAGGGTATACCCGCGGATTGTGCAAATTTCAGCAAACTGTGTCGTAAACACCGAAGACGTCGAATATACTTCAAAATATCAAGAGCATTTAAGTTGAGCTAAAATCTTTTGTCTGTGTTTTTTTTCGAGACTCTTTCATGTCAGCCTAATTAACATGAGCGTCGATGTTTCTTTTAACATTATGGCACGTTCCTCTGTTCATTGTCCGCTCAATCGACGTTCTTTCTGCTCACAATGCAGCTTTGAATTTTGTCTACACAGTTCAATTTGTTTTCATCAGTGCTTTATGTACATACTTTTATTGTTTATATTAAATTGCACTTATCATGTATCTTTTCGTTTGACGTTCTAAAGATTTAAGTCTGACATTCAATGCATTGACTATCTCTTAAGTTCAATAACATCAATAAATTAATGAGCAGTTGTAAATAATTATTTTAAAACAATAAATTATAATATTAACCGTGTAATAAAGATTTTTAATAAATTATGTAAATTTTGTCGATGTTGTACATAATAACGGTCGATCTATTAATTATTCAAGCTGTATAATTTCTCATATATATTAAATGATTTTCCGCTAAAAATACGAAATATTGTAATTCGTAGTACTACGAAACAAATAACAATGTAAATATACACACTAAAGAAATGAACGTTATTTATATATATATAATACTTTAAAAAAAATTTAGTCTATATACAATTTACGCATCACATTCGATTCAATTCTATTATATTGTAGAATAACACATCATTATACAACTTTCAAAGGAAGAAAATAGAAATTTGAAATATAATGAACGTTATTAGCATCGAATATTACTTTGAACACACACACACACACACATAGACACGTATATAGACGTAACCAAAAGGAACGCCCGAGTAACGTAAACCCGTAACAAATTCAATCGTGAATAAAGAAATAGAATATCTATGTATTCTCGCAAAACTAAAAGCCTCTCAAATTTCTTAGAACCTCCAATTGCCCTCGAGCGTCGATCCATCAAATGCATCTTTCACAATGAGATTCAGTGTAAAAATGACACTGTTATATATAGGAATAGCTTTGAGGTAACTTGGTAATGTTAAGGAAAAGGTGTACATCTCGGAGCAAAGGTGCGACCACACAACGTAAGGCTATTCGAAATCGCGGGAGTTCTCGACTCGAGAAATATCCCCAGCAATTCCGTATCGGCGTCTCCTCCCTTTCTCTTGGTGCGTGAGGCCCCGAGCGTGGGACTTAGGACGACGAAAAACCGATCGGTACTTGAATTTCGCAACTGTATACCGACGGTTACCCGTCAATTTTGCGATCTGAGGTCGCTCGATAGGTAACACTTAGGTTTTGCAACCCGTGGTATTAATTGGTGATGGATAAACACGCGAATCACTTTGATATTTCAAACATTAGAATGGTTTGTAGCTTTTGGTATTTAGTCAATTCGATATTTACAAAAATTCAGTATGTGTATATCGAGTATTAATCTGCGACGAAAACGTAAGAAAATTCTATCATAT
Source organism: Theocolax elegans (assembly GCA_026168455.1). Classification (NCBI taxonomy): domain Eukaryota; kingdom Metazoa; phylum Arthropoda; class Insecta; order Hymenoptera; family Cerocephalidae; genus Theocolax; species Theocolax elegans. The sequence goes on from CM047428.1 coordinate 9,253,561, forward strand.
TATTTAATAAATGAACTATCTTTTGAAAATTGTTATGCATAGGTTGCCAAAGAAAAATGAGAGAAGAAATAAGAAGGGAAATTATGAAACTGAAAATAGGGTTAAAAAACTACAATTCTGTTCTTTCGAGGAAGCAATATGAAAATGTATCAAGCCGGCTTTTTCGAAAAGTAATTCATCATTTGATCTGAAATTTGATGAATTTCATACCGGACATGTTAAAAACGTATAGGCACCGTCGCATTTAACGATTGATCGGAAAAAGTTAATTGTTTTAATTATTATTTAAATAAGTAAAGTAATTAACGAATTTATTTCAATTATGTCAGGTGTTAGTCGTTCTTGGTGATTAAACCACAATTTTATAAATAATTTAAATATTTTCATTCAATTGAAATTCGCGCCATGACACGGTTATAATTGTATCAATTTTTTATATACTTCAACCGTCTGTGATAGCGACCGTTTAGTATTATTTACTCTTGACTGCTTTTGCTTTATTTTTATGTCTTGATTGTTCGTGTGTGTATGTCATTTTCAATTTATTTAATTTATTTAATTTATTTAATTAAAGTTTGTTGGATATAAACGTGATTAATAGGAGAGGTAATTTTCATTTAATCTCAATTTTTGTATGAATAACCAAAATTAGTTGTTGATTGTCTAACTTAGATTTGTTTTTCATTATTAGTACGACTTAGTGATATTACGATGTAAAGATACAATGCAATTGTGAATCACATGAAATCAAACAAATGTATTTGAAATATTTAAATGAAGGTGTCACCTGAAGGAACCAGCAATCGAAACGTCGCCATATAAATAAAATTGTGGTTTATTCACTAAGATCGAGTAACACCTAACATAATATAAACTACGTGGATAACAAAGAAAAAGTAAAAATAGAATTTTATTCAAGTTACTAAACAGTCTCAGGAAATTTTAGTTTCACAATCACTAACATTGATTATTGCGTATCGTTAGAGAACTACCTTCATTCACTGTCTATTATAATTAGGTCATTATTAAGACACTACATAATTTTTCTGCGTAAGAAAGTTTTGTTCCTATACGAGCGTGACATGGTGTAGTAATAGTTTAATCACATGACTTTGATACACATAATTCACTTTGAAATGAAATCATAAGACTTCGAGATACATAATAACTATCTCCGCGTACAAAATTTGATGTACCCAGAAGTGAGCAGTATCGACGATAGATTGCTGTATCTTGTTACTTCGTTCCAAAATTATTCTATCGGTGTTACAAATACTTTTTTGAGAAAATATCGCTGATCCTTTTGTATCGAAAATACTTTTAATATATATATATAGATACTTACTCTTTAACTATACACATTAACTATAGTCGAATAATAGTTTTTCGTAAAGTTATTGTAATTTTACGACAAGGCAATATTTCGATGAATATTAACAAGTTGAATAGTTTTTAATTTATTATATTTATTTATTTAAATCATATTATGCAGTATTTCCTTTGAGTACTCTAACTTTCGTTCACCACCTGTTTCATTCGATTTTAATCGGCGATGCGAAAAATAGTAATGATAGAATAGCGATACTGTATCGTTAAAGTATATCTATTCAAAAAAGTATCGCCGATACTTTTGAATCTGCAATACAATACCGAAAAACAAACGAATAAAAAAGAATTGCCGTTCCAAAAGTATCGATACTGTATCGTTAAAGTAACGAGTAACTAATGATACAGCAAACATGCGCACCTTTGCTTGTACCTTGTGAACAAAAAAAAATTTCTACAAAGTATCCGAATGATTAGTAAATAATGTCAGTACAATAGACATTCTGAAACGAAACTCGTAATCTCAATTCGCCCTAGGTTGGATACAATCCTATTGAGTATGGTAAAAATTTCAATCTGCTTCTTAATTTTTAGGATTTATTATATGAACAAGGAATATACAAACAAACGAACGTTAGTCTTTTACATAAAAAATTCGGGTTATTTTTTTAAACTTTTGTATTATTGTAATATCGAATAAGTAAATTGTAAATTGACTTAACCAAATTGAAAAATGTAATAAAATTGTAATTGTATAAAAACGGTTCTTTATCTTGAGTCAGTAAATATTCGTTCATATTCGGTAGTAATCATTAAAATGTTAACGAGAAAATTAACTTTTATAGTTAGCCATTATTATGACTGCGCTTTTGAAAATACCGAAGCTTTAAAATCTTGTACTATTTATCACAGTAAACACTAAAATTATTATGATATTGATTTTCCTTTTCTATTTTTACAATCAATATTATAAATATTTATCAAATACACAAGCGCAAGTAAGCAGTAAATTTATATGTATACGTAAAAAAAATAAATTTTAATCGATTTCTGTAATTTAAAACAAATTTAAACTGAAATGTTAAAGGAAACCATAATTTTATGAATCAAGTAAATATAATTATGCTTAATATTCATTAATTATTATTAAAATAAAAAGACACGATTGTAATTATCCATAAAATATGGATTTTATTACTGAGAGTATCTAAACGACGGGATTAACTTTCAATCACATTCTCTCATTTACTTTCAATATATTTTTCTAATAACGAAAAAATCTCACTTTCTACCGTAATCCATTAGTAAAAAGTTATTTTGTTTTCTTCGACGCTTTGAAAAATAACTGTATACACACATAAATACCGAGTTGAGAAAAAGAAAAAGAAAAAGAAAATAATATCCTCCCGCGCCTGAAAACAAAGCCATATAACGTTACCCTGAAATCTTATTACGTAATCGCGTGTAATGAAAAAAAAAAATAGTTGCAACATAAAATTAAGCTACCTTTTAACGCTTTTATGACAAAATCACCGTAAACATAGGTACGTAAACATTGGCGATCGCTTTACGAGTTGGTGGTTAATGAATCGTAAATTCACTCGAGTCGAGAAATTGAAACGAGCTCGGAACTGGAAGAAGAAAACATAACGAAAAGAAAATGCAAAAGAGGGCGCGGAGTAAAAAAAGAAAAGGACGAGTTAGTACGTCATCTTGTAAGCGTAAAATCGTAAAGTCGACTGCAGCTGCGTCATGCGAGACTGTAATGCACACAATTTCTTAAGGAACTGAGAAAGTGATGAGCGGAAGTCAACTTTTCTTTTATTCAGTTATTATTTTTTTCCATCGTGTACGTTAGACTTTTGGACCGGAAAGACAGAAAATGTGTAATATTTGGAAATTCGGTGAACTGAATAATACGAAGATATTTCACAAGTTTATAGTGTCTACGTTTACGTAGGTGCACAGAGAAAGAATATTGCAAAATTTAAAACGCAATATTCTCTCAAAAAATGTTGAATAAGTTATATGTACCGATCATTTATTCTTAATATCATTAAATTAATATATTTAGTTTTGAGAATAACCTGTTTGTAGAATATCATTTAAAATAAGAGAATAGATATTCGATATAGATAGATTGAAAATAAAATTGTTTGCAAAGCATTTTTATGAAAACCCCTTCGGTTATAAATTACATTATGTTAATCGCAAATTATTAAATTATTACGGAAACATATATATCGCAGTTGACGGTTGCGTTGATATAGAGAAAAAAAGTCCCTATGCAATAAAATTTGTACGCCATGTTCTATTAATTTTTAAAAAATGCGGTTAATTTATAGCCAAAATATCTTTTGAAATGTCATAGAGGAATTGATCCCATAGAGTATTATAGTAATCGGAAAACCTAAGCAAATATATTTCTATATACCCACGTTCGTTCAATCTCAACAATTCCAAAGTTTCAATCACTTAACCAGTAATCGGCGATTATCTACGAAAAACCGGCTTACCTCGTGGAATAGGACCTTCCCGGTTGTTTGGAGGCCATTGCACTATGAGCGATGCAGCGAACCGGCTTCGATCGATTCTCTTCTCTCCTCTCTCGCTCACTCCGTTTTCACCCCCTCGGTGTTGGCGTGTCGTGGTTTTCCGGAAGCTTCCCTACAACCCTGGGTGAAGCGTCTGTTCCTCGCTCGTTTCACGAAGGGTGCGCGTAATTCCTCCACTGACTACACGAGCACAGCATCCTTATGGTCCTATACGTGTATACATCCATATATATGTACATATCATTTCAATAATACAACTTGATAGATCTCTTTGTTAGTTTGAATCGATTACGCGCATTAGGGATAAAGATGTGATTTTCCTTTTTTTCTCTCTCTGGTCTCTTTGTAAATGGTTGTATGTTTGTCTTGCCCGGTGGTTTTAAATTGATTAATGCTCGTCGTCAGTTCCGCGATGAAACGAGGGTATAGGGGGAGCTCGTACTATTGATTTTCTGACTTTCCGGAGATACGTCAATTTCGAAACTTTCATTTCCTTTTGATTTTTCAACGTTTATAGGGAGAAGTTGCTACTCATCATAGGTTTCTGTATTTCATTTTTCTCGTTCGCTTTTTCATTTGATATATCAAAATTATTTAACAAAACGTACAATCTTTTGATACGTCAAGGAAGCTATGTATACATTCAGAAATATATTTGAAAAGTTAGTAAATAAGTCACAAGACATATAAGGTATGGCGATACGACAACTTCTTAAAAATACGTTAATTTATTTTCAATTGAATAACATCTGTTTAATCGATTATATATAATTGATAAATCACTGTAGGCACGGCCTAGCCTACTTGTTAATTCATTTAATTAACAAAAACAATACCTTGAACTAAAAAAGAATTTAGATATAATTCACATCAACGCTATTCATGTCAAAGAACCAATATATATATATTACTATTTTCAAACACTGCAATTTTCTATAGCACACGTTTAAAAAAAATAAGTATTCCTTTTACTTTTGTCTCTTCGAAATACTCAATGAATATTGAAATAAACGTTTTGCTGCAAGACATTTATTATTATTCAACGAGAGTGCGAAACGGTTTATAGGCATGCAGAAGAATGTATTCATTTGTTCAGTTGAAATAACACCGAACTGATAAAACAAAAATGATATTTCTTTACGTATACTTCAATCCTATAAAGACAATAGTCATCGTCTTTTTGACAAACATTGCATAGATTTATTTTTTTATAAGCTTTCTTTCGAATAAAAATAATATTTTAATACTAACAATCAAGAAAAATAAAATTTATGCCATTTTTTTTCATTGAAATTTCGGAACTTTTTTTTAAGATTTAATTACTTATATTAAAGGGATGCCAAGTTGGCATACAATAATGCGAAAATTACTGTCCTTCGGAAATATTAATTAAAATTCTAATTTAAAAATATTATTCTAAAGTTAACGATTAAACATAACGTTTAACGAGATAACGAACTGATAAGGATGCGAGCAACTGTATTAATAGAACAATATAATTTTCAAATAAGAATAATTTGCACGTATGCAGGTAGGAATAATTCAATTGTGTGCATCAAATGTGAATTGAAAAAACTATGTATATATCGAATGCAGTGTTACTAGAGATTATTTATTATCAAGATAATTATGAACGAACGTTTCTGCAACCACGAGTTTTTAGAATAGAGAAAGTCATCATCCATAAGGTGCGCCACCGATCCAAAAGATCACACCCTTTGACAGTAAAACTTTCAAACTCTTTGTTAGTCTATTCAATAGAAACTAGGTATTAAACTTTATTCACACAATAAATTGCATTCCAACATTATTTTGAGATTAATTAATTTAATTGTAAAAATAATTGTAAAATTTAATTGTATAGAAAAAAATTAAATAAATTTTTACCCTTATACATAAAAATCAATGAAGCTATTCGTTTTTTACGCATTTCTGTACCTTGATGTACAATAAATTGTATATATGAATGCGAAAATCAAGAGAAAAATGTTTATTTGAGGAAAAGTCAAAAAATCCATATTACCTCGAGAGTCCTCCCTCCTCGTCCGTGTGTAGTACACCCACGCGGCTTGTAAAACCTCCCGAAAATCGATAAACCGCAGCGGCGCTCCTCAAGTAAGTACAGAGATGAATTCCATCAGCATCGTAGCTGTTTCTTGGATTTACGCTTTCCGAGCCGGCTCTTTCCCGGCGCATCGGCAAAAACCTACCGCCGGCACATTATAATCCACAAGCGCGCCGCTACGCTCAGTAAAAATGGCGGCTAGTGGGTCGAAGCCGGTGATTTTTGCAACGGATGGCGGGAGGAGAGAGTTTAGTAAAAAAAAAAAAAAATAATAGGCTATAGGCTTCGCTGTTGTTCTCACTTTCTTGAGAGGATTGTTTCGCAGAAGGTTCGTCCACTATCTTTTATCACATTTTTTTGCTCCACACCGACTTTTCTTAACTTTTTTTTGTACAAGTCGTGTATGGTGTGCAGTTGGACATTTTAGACGATCTGTGTAGAAAGTTGAAAATATAATTGGAATTAATTGACTTTATACATTTGTAACGCGTGTTTACTAGTTGAAACTAATTTCTAATTTGCAAGGAAAACCAGGTTAATTTTCAGGATATGTTTAAGAATCTTTTGAGTGTTCAGTCGACTTTTTTCCTTGCGTTTAGAATGCTTTAATTGCTTTTGCGTATGGCTGAACAAGTCACTTTACAAATATAACCAAGTTAATACATTTAATTATGCAATCGCCGAGTAAAATTTTAATTAGACACATTTAAATTTAACGAAATTATTTTTTAATTTTACCGAATTGTATTTAAATAATTTTTTGTTAACTTTATCTTGATAACATAAAAGCAATTTATTATTCGTGCTCAATTATTATCTGTGCTCGGTGTAATGCGAATCCACAATATTGATTTGTCTCCGAAATTTCGTGTATTATTAAACGTGCTTTTGTATTCTAAGCTGTATTTATAACGTGTCGCAAAATAGTTATGTACGCATTTACTTTACTGCAAAAATTTGTTTCTAAAGCAATTTAAAAGATTAATTTCTTCAATTTGTTTTGAATTCATTACGAGCCAGAGTAATCCTTGAACTGAACAAAAAGAATTGCACATTTGTAATTCAAAATCTAATAAAAATATCTATGAGCTTAAAGAATTAGCCTATATGTATAAATTCAATGCAAACGCGAATCTGCAAGTTGTCCTGATAATGCAAAATTCTCTTTAACATTTCGACCATTGTCGCGATATATAATTTAATATGTATATTACGTTTTTTTATCGTTTATTATTCAAATTTATGCGAATAAATAGACGGGAAAAAGTAATTTGCCAGAAAAATAATTTTATAGAAAAGACTTGTCACTCGCAGAGTTTAGATAGACATTAAGTATAAATTGAACGTTTCCACCGACGAACATTGACAAAATAACACATTGACTTTGAAGCTACCGCAACGTGAACTCCGTCCCGTAATAAAATGAAGGATAAGCCAGTGAAGAAATTAAACCGAGCAATCATGTATCAAAGTGAAACTCATCCTGACACCGAGCTTTATAATACGCCCTTTCCAAAAAGCTCGATCTCCCACCCCTTGGGCACTCGAGTTAACGGTGACTCGTTAATTCCCTCGTGACGCCGAAAATAAAAGACTATTGTATCAACGCACACAGGTATTACACGATCACACGCGCGCGCGAGCTCCGAGAGGTATCGAACCAGGTTTTCGGGGTCACGTTGCACTTCCATCAAGGCCGTCCCTGCATATACGCGTCCATCGATTTTTCAGCCAGCCCTCGCACGCCAGTCTGCAACCCACCCCCGCGTATCACTCTCTCTTACTCTCAGAAAAAAAAAAATTTTTTTTCGAACGTCCGTAAACACACACACACACACACACCTTGTGATTACGATACTGATGTACAGAGGTCCTAAGGAACGATAATAAATAAAACGATTCGCGCGTCCTCGGCGCTCGTTATCGAGAGATAAGAGTTCGGCGCGGCCGACGCCGACGACATGCCGAGGCGGAATGAAGGAGAGTGTTGCGCGCGCGCGGACGCGCATGCAGACCTCGTGAGAGAAAGAGAAGTCAAGAGGGAGGAGAAACGATGAGGGGTCGTTCGCTCGACGCCCCCGCGCTCGCATACCTTGTATACACTATACCACTACGTGAATGTGTGTTTATGTGTATATGCGAGATATATACCCACGTGGGCCTTCTTCTATAACATCGGGTTGTTTTCTAGGGTAGGAGAGCTTCTGTATACCTATATACCAGTTTACCTCATTTCCGGGTGGTACTTGTACGACTATTCGATTTTTCTTTTCTAATTTTTTCTCTTCTAGTTATATGTTTATGTATATCCTACAGAGGATTGTGTGACTTACTGCACTCTTAGATAATTGGATGTTCACTTTTACGATAATATATCAAATTTCGGAGAACTTATTTTCGTTACATGGTTATTTTAACTAATAGTTCATTTTTATCTTTAACTTCAAATTCAAGAGGCAAACTAACTATTTTTTTGGAGAACAATAAGAAAAATTATTTGTATACACTATATGCACCGCTGTAATTTATCACGCAACTATATTGTTATCACCCACCAGGCAGTAGCAAATTCGACAAGTATACAATGTTACTTAAAAACACAGATTCATGCATAAGATTGAACAATATAAAAATAGCTCTTAGTTATCACGCGGACTTTGTTTTAAGGATCGGTCGTAAGATTTCTCTGTACGTATATATTTACATGGTTTCATATAGATACGAACCGCGCCAAAGTCGCGCCCATTTTAGTGATCATCAATTTTGATCGTATATATACTCAAGGAGAATGGATTTTATAATGGCGATTTGAAAGTGACCTGCTTTAATCTCGTTACTAAGAGTTATGGATTTTACCGATTCTTTCACGAAAATGAACTACATTTTCGTTTCCTATTTTAATACTTTTATCGTTATATTACACGTAATGCAATGTATAATGTGAAAACTTATTCATCAACTATAGATATGCTCGGATGATTTTTTAGTTGAACCTATGTATACACATTAGATATATGTGAAAATGTATATTTACAATAAAATTCTTTACACGAAACGCGTGAAATTTATCTGATTAGAGTTTGGAAACGTTTATCCGAGAAGTATATTGTTATTGCAATATATTTTTTTCCGAACTACCTGAACGATATTGGTTTAATTATAAAGATCTTGATTCTCAATGGTAGTAGAGAATGGTAACAATATTTATCAAAAACAACTTAATAAAGTTTAGATTTTCATTATCCGTTATATATAACACGGTAAATAAAGACAACCAATGCATTAAATTTGTATATATAATTAATTCTTTTACATATAAAATACAAATAAATATCGAATAAAATATTGAATAATTCGGTTTCTGATAATCACCTGTTTTCCATGCGCAACGACCATACGTAACACTATCAAACAAAGACACCTTATATTTATCAAAACTATACATACCTAAATCGAACGACTAAACTAATCCTTGAATATTCATAAAACAATGATTATCAAATAACTTTCTAAATGTATCACCAAACACTTTAGAAGAATTTATTAAAAGAAAATCAGAATCAAATGCATATATAAAAAAAAAAAGTTGACGAAACTTCTGTTATCGTTTAGGTAAACGTGGCGCGTACTAGTAAATGTGTTAAATAGTGCGCGCGACTTTTCCCGGCACGATAAGCGACGACGGCGCCTCATTCTGTCTTTCTGTGTATATGAAAATAGCGAACCGCATGCGCGTTCATCGAGTGAGAGAAATGCTTTGAGTAAACGCGAGAACGATGACAAAGACGTTGTCGGTTTGTTCAATGAATTTAAGTACTGCCTTGGCAATTCGTATATTTTCTGTCACATTTATTGAAATATGTACTTGTACATATATATGTATATATATATATACATTGTGTAAGATACTTATACGATACATTTTGATTATCTTGTGTTTTTTTATCTCTTCTTATATTTATTTTATTGTATAGCTAATGCAGAAAAATTTCAAGGTGAGAGATAATAATGTAGCATTATATTCGTTCGGCGCTTTGTCGCATGCGGCAATATATATATATATACATATAATGTATAAATAAGAGTAAGGATTCGTTTTTCCTTATACCTGTTTATGGATAATATTTAATTAAATTTTGGTATTCACTGCAAGTATCACATTTACATTTCGAATTATATAGAATTCGAAATTTGTGGAGACGTTTATCATCGTCGTGTATTTGTAAATATCTTTTGTACACATATCTCTTAGTGAAGAAACGTTTATAATAAGATAATAAGAATTTCCTTCCTTTGAATTACAATGAAAACTCTAGTTAAATTATTTGAATCTCGCATAAAGTATAGAAATCGCTCTATTCATAAATCGTGTTTCTGTTTATGCAGATAACATTTAAGTACTTGACATCGAATAACTGCGCAGAATATATATGCATATAATTAATATCTAAAAGTAGATGAAGTTTAGATTTCGACTAAACATATATTTTTTTCTCTGAATATGCATCTGCAGCAACTTTCCCGGGCTTCCTATCCGTATAATATCTAAACGAAAACGAGAAATTATCCATTAATACGCGATATATACATCGTACAATAACAAAGAAACAGTTATCCAGAAGGTTTTACTCGTATGCATAGAAACATTTAATTTTTTAGTAAGAAAAATAAAGTTCTATATCGTGAGTGTAGCGTTGTCACATAAACATATATGTATCATGTATACGGGAGCAGACAAAGCAACAAAGATAATACATCTTAACGAACGTTTGAAATACCCTAAGTAGCCCCAAGTAGCCCCAATCAACCAAGCTAATTTCTCAATGAAAGTGCGTAGTCGAGAACGTTGATTATTCGGGCCTTTAATTATTTTTTATAGCGAATTATTAGGGTTCGCATAATCGATGAGATTGGATTTTTAATACATAATCTTCCCTTTATACATTGACGAATATATATAACTATTGTATATTTTTCTTCGGGCGACTCTTCCTCCTTTCCTTTCCTCGTTTAGACGAATAAGAGAGGGGAGATGAGAGACTGCAGGACTAATTTAATCCGCCTCTAGTTGAGTTTAATGACACGGCACTTTATCCCGTTAAACAGTAGGACTCTCGGCTCTTCTTTCGTTTCTTCTTTCATTTTTCAATGGTCATTGTTACGTGATTTCTGCCGGATACGTCTCGAACGTATACTTCTATAAAATCGTGATTATATCGAGGATGTATATCGTGTCTCGATCATTACGAGTTTTATCTTAGTTCATTGAAACTATTCGTATATGTATATAATAATTACTCGTTAAGATTGACGTGCGCTATATAGTATCAATTGACGAAATTTTAACACCTTTTTACAATTAATATATTATTTAGTTTTTATTTCAACGTCGCTCCTCTTATGATACCGAGTCAACGTTAATCAGCGTCGGAGGTTATATACACGATGTCTTTGTCAACAAACCACTCGTTGAATTATTAATTTACTTATTGAAATTATAAATTATTTACTTATGGAATCCTTTTACGTATAACGCGGTACGTAAATATAATTTTAACCAAGTTATCAATACTCAATTTTAGAGTGTGTACCATAGTGCTGTAGAAATAAAGGAAAATTCTATATTAATCAAACGATCACGGAGTTCCAAGCAGATGTTCAGTTCACCCATCTGCAGATGATATAAACTACCGTCAAGCTAAACGTATGCCAACTAATTGCAAAATTACTCCTCAATTGTACCATAAATTGAGAAAGAAACAAAACGAGTAATGGGGATACCTATGTAAATCATCAACGTAAGAGTAACGCGACACTCGAAATTTCTTGTTAATCCTCGCTTTAACTTAATTTCATGCCAGCGTTTTCTTACATACATACACATACATACATATATATCGCCTCATCCAAAGTGGTCTCCGTGCAACAGAGTCCGAAAATTCAAACGCAACGGAAGTATTCACCGCTAATTGCGGGACCTACGCGTCTGGGATAAGAAAGAAAATTTCCAAGACTGGTTGACATACCTCGCGTTTCGCGTTCCAGACGCGTAAATCCCTCGACGCGCGCGCGCGCACGCGGGATGCGGTTTAAATTTAGATTCGCGCGCGCTCACGTCGTCGAGGCGAAAATATGCGCGTGACGCTTCCGCTTATTTCTCGAGCCCTTTGACGATCGTTCATTTCGAGTAATCGTTTATATATAAGGGGTAGGTCCACTTTTCCGTCCCTTTTACTCCTTTTACTCCTCGTAAATTTTATTGGATTTCCGCAGTCGACTGCTTCCTGGATTATTGTACTTATATATGAACGTAAAGGAATCTTATCATACATTCTGATAAAATTTATATATATAGGGCTATTTCACGTCAAGTGGTACGATGAAAATTTTAAATCGCTCCAAAATTTGAAAACAGGCTGAAATATCTTTCAGAAGATAGAAAAAAATTTTTAAGTGTTAAAATAATTTGCCTGAGAGTTATTCCACCATAAAAATGGAAATTTTTCAATTTTTTAGAAAAATTTCCTATTTTCAAAGCCATTCATCTCAAATCTATTGATTTTTTTGAAAAAACATTACAAACAACTTTTGTTCAAAATAATCTTTAGAACTTATCTACCTGGGTTACAATTCTTAATTTTAAAATCTCTAAGAGATAGAACGCCCGGAAATATTGAATATCAAAAAAAGGCGACCACGCCACAATCGATTTTGATCTAACACCGCTCAAAAGATCACATTTTTCGAGAGCTGTCGAATGGCGGTGGTTAGATTATTGGCCAAGACCGCTGCTGTAAGTTATACCCCATAAACCTCATAAAATCACTAATTTTCATGTATTTTTCCAAAAAATTGAAAAATTTATATATATATATATATATATATATATGTATATATCCGTACAATTGTGTTAAACCATTTATTTTGTTGAATTGTTATTTCCACGTTTCGAGTTATTGTAATCATATATACCGTTAGAAATACACAACACGTGGTAGTACACATTTTTAGCTAATGTTATTTATTCATATATAAACAATTTGTACAGTTTTTGTAATTTAAACACTGAAATAGTACTATCACTAACAACACGGATAAAAAAAATGTGTTTACTAATTTAGGGTAACTTCGAAATTCGCGAAATAATTAATTATTTATATGCTTTTCAATCTGTATCGTTATTCAAATATTATTATATCACCTCGATCAATAAAATATTTTATAATAGTGAATAAAGTCCATTCATAACCTCAATTAGTAATCCTAGAGTACGTATGGTTTTTGCTACTTTCATGGACATGTGTAAGATGTATTTACTCATATTTCTTGCGAAGATAAAAACCTTATAAACTACTAGTTTTTATTATTTTGACTTGTAGAAACTGAAAAAACCTTGACCAAACTATACGCCTCGCACAAATATTGTTTCTACAACAGGACAATTGTGTGCGTATATATATAAAATAAAAAAAACACAATTTCAGCTAAAAATTTACTTACCTTTTGTAAATATTGATATATTTACTTCTTTCAATTGGTTTGTTTACAACCTCGCACGATATATCACTGGATAAAATATGTGATGAAGATTATTTGGTATAATTATATTAATTGAATAAATCAATCTAACTTCATAATCAAATAAAAATAACGCATATCGTTGCGAAACACATACATAATCGTTAAATAAATCATACAGAGTATTTAATTTATTATGTCTGAAAATATAATGTATAAACGAAGAATAGCGTTAAAAGTGTGTAGAAATAAAAAAAAGTTTTATCTACAAATCAAGTAACGTTTCATTCTTTGTATAAAAATAAACATTAGAATACATTCACCTCTCGCATCGGTCTAGACCTTTTACTTTCCCAAACCGTACATCATTCGATAGCCCGATCTTTATATATATATATATACATACACAATTCATTAAACTCGTACAAACGTTGCATAAAAGGTCCATTATCTCGTAAATATAAAATTCCAAATCACGAGCGAAACTTTGAAATCGAGAATCCATTTTCATCCACCCATCCCTTTTTTTTAATATGAATATATATATATATATAGATATATATATAGCTCATTGGTAAAGTACACAGAGGAGTAAACGCGCGCGGGCGAACAACTTCCGTGATTGTCGGCTTTCTAACTCCAGAGTATTTACAAGTCCCAATCAACGCCCGCGTGATTGACGATGCACCGTGGCGATTACGTGCGAGGGATCGCATAATCGCAAGTGCAAGCCGCTAGTCGAGATGATAAATGAGATAGGCTTGTATGCGAGTGTGTGTATATATATATATATATATATAAGTACGTGTGCATCTGTGAAGTCGATTCATGGAAAACCGCGTTTGTGAAACTGAAGGAAATACTATTATTATATATTTGTATTAAAATTATTTTAAAATTTATTGAATATTCACCCATGTATAAAGTTGTTGTATATATAAAGGGTATGTCAAACTCGGTGTGTTACCATTATAGAGTCATTTACCGACCAACAAGTACTGATTTCACGTAAACAATTATTTAATATACATATATTCATGAGAATATTGTCCACCGTTTCTATGCAATCTGCGAGTGTATAAAATTTCAAAGTAATTCGTGTTATAATAATTTATTAGATTAATGAAAGATTAGTGCAAGTTTCTAAACGTCGTAATGCAGATTGACTGAAATTTGTTAGATTATAACTTTGAAGGAAAGAGCGATGTTTTCACGATTTTCCCCAAATTTTAATTAAAACTATTAATTTTAGTGATAATACAGTCCCCTTCCGAGTTCGGTAAAAATCAGTTTGATGGAAAAATATTTTGGGATCCCCCTTCAACAGAAACAGTGTAATCCATTACTTTCAAACAAAACAGGTTTAATTGATACTAATTTCTTTGAAGTATATCTTTTAGTCGAACGCACCGGCCGTTTAAACTTTAATAAAATTATTATCCTTTTTAATTTCCGAGAACGAAGCCGGAAACAACAGAAGTTGATGTAAATTAAAAGCTACGATTTGTACCATTTATATACTTTCTCTGCTTTCATCTTTTCGGCGAATTAATAAGGTAAAGTGCACGGTGCGCACGTGCGTACTGCACCGTTGGAGAAAAAGAAAAAATTACACAGCGAAAAAGAAGAGTCCTCGGTAATTTCTGGTAAGTGCAACAATTATAATTTGCATATAACCGCGGAGCGGGGTGTCGTGTGTGTGTGTGCGCGCGCGCGCCCTCGTACAGAGAAACTTGAAAAGATCGAAGACGAGTTGTCTGAGCTCTAGACGGACTAATGCACGCATGCACGATCAGGCTTCGCCCGGGGTCATCGTTACCCTCGGCTACGAAAGGTTTCCAACGCCCGAAAGCCTAACCCGAAAAGGTTAACGCCACTTCTCTCTCTCTCTCTCTCTCTCTCTTCACTGTATCGTTCGTTCTCCGTGTATCTATCATACATATGTGTGATGTGTGCATGTGCGTGTAATGCGATTTTATTGTGCAATCGATGATCCAATGATGATATTAAAACCGGTTACGGTATATATGCAGGTATTATACGTTCATATATTGCTATTCTGTACGAACGAGATATTTGAGGAATTCGCAGATCCTTTTCTACCTTTTGGTTTCTATACCTATACGATATTGTCGAACGAGCCATTGTGATGGTATCCTATGATGTTATTTATGGCGTCTTTAGTATAACTAACAAATAAGAAAATTGTGCAATTTTGAGATTATCGTAAAACCGATATATACGTTGTCAACTCATGCATACGGAATGCCTGACAGTGAAAAATATATCTAGTTGATATATTGGTATAAAATAGAAAATGTGCAGTACATGACGGTTTTATATATACGGTTCGCATCGTGTCTCATTGTAATATCTTCTGCTAACTACACTAACATTTATTTATTTATTTTATACAGTATATATATGACGTTGTGTAAATATTGTAATTACCACTATGCTGATCGATGCAATTTGACAAAAAGTTTATTTTAATACTATAGAACCAATCGTTTTTCGAATTTTTTAATTTAAATTGACATGTATCATTTTTATTTGATTAATTTACTTATACCAAATTATTCTTCTAAACGAAATACTGCTTAAACTTATTGGAAAATGGAGATAAGTGTTTTGAAATATTTTGTTACGGTTTGATTCTATTATCCGGTTTAATACTCATAATCAATTAATGAATCAGCAAAATCATTGAATTTAATTCGTTTTACATCTACGCCCATTTATCTTCACTAGTTACAGTTACTTAATAATTAGCGATACAAACATAAAAAAATAACTGTTTTTTATTATCTCAGTAAAGGTATCAAGTAACATTGAAATCAAACAAGATATTCATTCGAAAAACCTTATTAAATAATTTTAGTTCGAAAGTAACACAAAAATATTCGTATTTTATAACGACGATGATTGATCGCGATCGAAGCTAAAATACGAATATACATCCATACATTTTTATAAAATATATTAATGTAAGGGAACATTTTGAATCGAGAGTTTAATCTTACAATAAATTTGTAAAAGCGAAACTTTCATTATACCCATCACGAATAACATTTTAACCAAAACTTTCTAAGAATTATAGACGTTTCTCAATATCGACAACTCATTCGCCTATATATATATATATATTTCCATTCCATCACCTGTCATTTAAATTTTACCAAACCGATAAAAACTAAAAGGAATATTAACAGTTAAAATAGCAAGATCGCACATGTTATACAAAGTAAGTATTTTGATAAACGTAGAAACGTAAGGTAACCTACTAAGATGATAAACTCCGTTAATTGATTTCAAAATTCATGTATATACGTGAAGTGAAATACAGGAGAGCTCAAAGGATATCCCAGCGTAAGGAATCTCGTCTAGGCGTAGGCGTCGTCTCTAGAAGATCATCGATCTACAACGCACACTGTTATAGGTCAGACTTGACCCGCAATTTATGGACGGTGTGTCTTACACCCACGATATATCCAAATCGATGTGCGGTTTCGTGTCCGCGGACCACGCCCCTGTACCTGCGGCAATCTTTGTAATTGATCGAAAATTTGTACGTATTATACGTATGTGCAGTATACCTGGTATTGTCCAGCTTTTCTCCTATACTCTCGGTATTTTTCTTAACCAATGCAAATTGTTGAGATAATGGTTTGGTTGATCGGTTATCTTCTGTGGTTCTCTTATATATATATATACCTATATACGATGTTGCATTTCCTGGTGCGGTTTAATTACGCGTGTATCGACATGTGCGCGAAGTTTAAAATAATGCTAAACGAATGTTATTCACCTCCTTCCCTTTTTTTTCCTTTTCTTTTAGGTAAAGGGGAGTTTAATTGACTTGCTTGTATATCAAGCGATATATTGCGAAGGGGATTGAGAATTCCTCCTTTGTGCCGCGAATATAGACAATTCGTGTTTACGGGACGTGTTCCACAGTATGTTCAGACATTTCATTCGATATAATTATTTGATGTTAAGCAACCGATTCAATTTTAAATGCGATTATATACTTTGAATCGAATGTGTATTTTTAAAACGAAGTAAACCTAGAAAATCATATTACACTTTTTATACGTTGAGAACAGTAACTGTATACGGTAAAGTATTACACTAATCTGATTCAAACATAGCTCATAAATTTTTATAAATAAAGATGATTTATTTTTAGATAATATTAAACACATAAAAATCATTAAACATTGTATACTTTATTTTTAACAAGTCCTATTTAGTTTACAATCCTGTCTGATCAATTATTTTCGGAATGTACATTTCATTGCGTATAAAAAGAGAATATTATGTTAAATTAAGTTAAAAAATAAACTATAATATTATATATAGGTGTAAGGAGTTTTAAAAAATAAAAATGCAATTATTATACCCTGCGGAAGACTAAACAGGTAAAATGCACAATTAAAATATAGCTATGAATATTCGTCATCGTAACAAAACTAAAATTTATTTTTTACGAGTTGAAGAATAAAAAAAACAAAAGTTTCATTGAAAATAAACAGTATACAGGAACGTAACATTCCCGTTATCTTGAAAATGTTATAACAGAGCAAGTCATGCGAAACGCAGCGTAACGACTTACAAGTAAAACGAATTCATACGAATTGCTGCAAAAAAGTAATGTTATAGATGCATTGGAATATACTTTGTATATATATATATACAACTCTTAGATCTTCCTCTTCATATATTTGATTATCGTGTAATCAAAATAATACAGTAATCGCATTACTCTTTTCACTTACGTACAATCTTAATCATAAAATATTATAGTTACCCTTGGTTTTACTTAAAGTTAAAAGTCCGACGCGAAATAACAAATGTCTCGTGTCTATATAGGAAAACGAAAAAGATGTATGATTACAAAAAGGGGGAAATGGGATTGAAACTTCCAAGTGTATTCGTATTGTTATCTTTGATGGAAAAAGTAATAGCGGGAAACTATTTCACGGGCTTCGTGCGCTGAAGAAATTATCGCTGGACTAGGCGAGAAATGTTTCCTGTATAGTATAGCGCGATTGAAATTGATGCATAAAAGTCTCTGATAATCTGATCAACGCACGTGATTCGAAAGAACCGTGACCTTTGATGCCAATTTAAATTGAAATGAAAATTCGAAATTAAAGCTATTTGACCTTTGAACGTGAAAGTATAAAACCTTTGTTAACCTTTAAATTAGTTTCAATGCTAATTGTTGATCCTACGGTAAAATGTGGTGTAAAAAGTACATTTTGTTTACGATTTGCGATTATGCTTGATTATGAAGTAATAATCGCAATTATAACAATATACGTAAAATTTATATAATGAATGATTAGACGCATTTATTGAAATTGGTATTTAGTCGTTATTACAACCTTAGGTATTAGTGTTTCGTGATTCATCGTTTCTCTTTCCTGGCGTTAGATAATTTTTAAATAAAGGAAGTATGGTTTTCATCAATATCTATAATATATATGTATAGGCATGTATAATATAGTTTTATAATAGTATCCTAACTAAATTGAAATGTCAAGTTAGTATAGAAAACAACTCTTATTTTTATACCAAAAATACGTAAATCATGCTAAAAATAATTTTTTATCGTATTATCTTCTTCTATAAAAAATAATCATCATAACTCTATTATCGCACATTTAGATAGTTTCGTAAAATAAAAGGAAAGTACTTGGTCAAATAAACACAATCTAAGTTATCGCTAGAATTCGAAGAAAGCAGTTGACGCGTAAACTGAAAAGAGACTGAATAAACCAATTTCTATACCATTATTTCGATTTCGATAACAATTTTGACATTCGTGTCTACTGTGAAAAGAAAGATTTGCATATTTAATAAGAAGTAAAAATATTTGCTGTAAAAGTGATTAATAATGTTAGATCTATCAGTCAAATAGTCGAAAGTATACTAATTTATGATAAAATATTGAAAATAGAAAATATTTAACGATTGTTAAATCATCGCCGCGTAAATGAAACGAGGAAAAAACAATTTTTCCAATATTTTCCAGAAGTTGTTACTTAATAAGTCGATTAGTTGAGCTATAACATTGAATGATAAAATGAAGCATTAAAAGATAAGACTACACACGATCCGCGTATTTAAATTTGCGGTTCGAAAAAATCTGTGCAGTCTTTCAATTGACCGAGTATCAGGAAAGTTGCCTTGAACATACAAGCAATGTCGCAGATTTTCAATATAGTATTATTCGCCGTGTACATAAGTATTAGCTGTGCCCAAAACGTACCTGTAGTTGTAACACCTTTAGGAAAAATTAGTGGTCATTATTTAACCTCTTATCAGAATAATCAGTATGAAGCTTACGAGGGTGTTCCGTATGCTTTATCACCAACCGGAGAAAGAAGATTTGAGGTATGTAATATAGAAAAAAAATGTTGATAACAATTGTTTTGAGATAATATACGGTTACTAAATTGTTTATTAAATTTTAGCCACCAGTTCCTATTAGTCCATGGTCAAATGAACTCGTAGCTGACAAACCAGGGAATATATGTTTACAACATAAACGGCATCCGAATGACGTTGGCGATTACGTGTCCGGTGATGAAAATTGCTTGTTCCTGAATATTTATACACCTATTCGAAAAAATAATGAAACGTATCCGGTGATATTTTGGATTCATGGTGGTGGTTACCAGTACGGCGCTGGTTCGAGATTTGGCGGCAAGTATTTAATTGACTACAACGTTATCCTCGTTACGATAAATTATCGTCTCGGTGTTCTTGGATTTTTGAGTACCCAAGACAACGTTGTATCCGGAAATATGGGACTAAAAGATCAAAGTGTTGCTTTACATTGGGTCAAAGATAATATTGACTCTTTCGGTGGTGACACTTCGAGAATCACTTTATTTGGATTGAGTGCTGGAGGTGCAAGTGTTCATTTTCATTATTTATCACCCATGAGTGTTGGACTTTTCCATAGCGGAGTATCATTCAGTGGTACAGCTTTTGATAGTTGGACAATTGTTGAAAAGTCTAGAGAAAAAGCGATTAAAATGGCTGAAATTGTGAATTGTACGACGAACGATATGCAAGATATGATCAATTGTTTAAAAAATAAACCTGCCAAAGTTTTAGTTACAGCTGAAGCGCAATTTATGGTAAGTATTTGATGAATTTCAAAGTTCAAGGGGATGTCGGACCCAGAAAATGGTCATTTTGTACTTTCTTTTATAAACAAATGAATAAAGTTTTTAGAAAACGCCGAACGTCAAGCCCTTAGCCATGTTTTAAATAATATACCCAAATTTTACCAGATTTTTAAATCCACAATTTGATTACGATGTTTGGGTTCAAAGATTATGCTTTTTTTGACTAATAATTACTGACCAAACATTGTTTACTCAATTATTATTTAAAAAATGCTTTTTCGTTAAAAAATCAAAACATCAAACCCTTCCTTATGTTTTCAGATGTCCGTATGAATTTTTTCAGATTTTTAATGCAATATTTTAGATATAACTTTTGGGTTGAAAGGTGCAGATTCTTGTAACTTGGGTCCGACATTCCGTTAACTCAGCTATCATATTATTTTCGTCCAATATATTAAATATGCTTATTTCCTACATTAGAAACAATTCAGTGAATTAAACCAGATATTTGTTTGAATCTTAGTAAATAAATATTGAAACTAATAAATATTTTGTAATTGTTAAAAACGGTAACCTTCTTTCTGTTAAATTTTTTTGTTTTAATATTTCTTAATTTCAAACAAATATTTCATTTAATTCACTATAATTTTTGTTTAAATAATTTAAATAAAATACTTTAAGATTATACCGTCGTTTTAATTTGTCGCTTCCGATTGAAATGGCGTTAACTGAAATTTCGGTTAGAAAATTCATCAGAGCTGTGCACTTAATATTCAGTTGGTGAAGACGTCAGCTCAAAATTTATTTGGAGAAGAGATCGATTCATGAGCTTAAATAATATTTTTAATGTATGAATGATTTATAAAAAGATCGTTAATCGTTATTTATTTGATGTATAATATTCAGTTGAAAATTGATTATTGCGCAAACGGTTCGAAATGTATACGATTCGTCTTATATATTTTACAAGTTAAGTGTCTTAACGTTTGCCGAACTAAAAGATCGATTAACACGACATAGTAACGTCGTAATCACATTATTTTCACCTTACAAGAAATAATTACTTTACAAAGTTTTTGCGAATACAAGATGGTTAAAATGATTTTATATTGTTAAAATTTACAAAAGTTTTAGCTCATTGAGTTGAAAAACAAAAAAAATTTTTTTTAGAGTTTCTCAGCATTACTCTAACCTTAAAAAGACATGTTCACTTTGCGAAAAAAAACCACTTGGAAATGTCGTAGTACAATTAAAATTTAAGGAAAATAAGAACGGTCTGAAGTGGAACATTCTTTATTCGGGGTACGAGATGAACTAGGCTAACATCATTCTGGGTACTCACCGTTTTTGAATTTTAAAGTTTTTAACTGATGCCATATATGAGAATAAAATTTTGCGACAGTGGTTCTTAGTCAAAAATTAAAAATGTTATGTCAACCCATGAATTGAATCCTTTTCCAAATAAAGTTGGAGTTGATTTCTTTTCCAATTTAGTTTTGAGGTGACTTCTTGACTACTTTTTCTAACTGAATTTTGTGTAGACTCTTTCTCAACTAAATTTTGAGTTGTCATTCTTCTATTTGGAGACAACTACATGTGCATATTAAAATTTACCTAATCTTATATTATACATTGTGGGCATACTATATTTTAATAAATTTTATATGATCAACAATTTAACAGCCATGGCATCTAAGTCCCTTTACTCCATTTGGTCCTGTGATAGAAAAATCAGCTGATAAACCATTTATCGATCGTGAACCTATTGACATAATCAATAGCGGTGATGTTCAAGATAAACCATGGATCACTGGTGTAGTTAGTGAAGAAGGATTATATCCCGTAGCAGGTATCAAAATAATAATAATAATAAAATAATAATAATAATAATATTTGAACAAATTAAATAACTGCATGTACATTTACAGAATTCGCTCTAAAGAATGATGTTTTGAAAGATCTAAATGATAATTGGGAGTCGATCGCACCTTTGATATTAGATTTTAATGATACAATTCCAGTAAATCAATTCTCTAACGTTTCAAGAGTTATCCGGGAACATTATTTGGGTAACAAAACAATCAATAGAGAAAATCTAATGAATCTAACGCATATGGTAGGAGACAGATTGTTCTTTGCCGATGCAGTCAACGCTGCGATCGCACAAGCAAAAGTCAATACAAATCCTGTTTGGTTTTACTACTACACGTACAGAGCTTCGCAAAGTGTTAGCGATGACATGTCCGATAGCAAAGAAAATTTAGGTAAATAACATATATAGTTAACAGTTAATTTAGAAAATTAAAAATTGTATTTTATTAGGTTATTGATGCGTTACTTTTTATTCCAAATATAGGTGTATGTCATGGGGATGATGTCAACTACGTGCTCCAAACTGTTCACGTAGTACCTACAACGACAGAATCTGATTTAGCGATTCACAAAGATTTGGTCAAATTTTGGGTAACCGTAGCTCGTAAAGGGTAAGTATGCGCGGATTTGTAGCGAAAAGATAATTTGAACGGAAACAAAGACTAAATATCAAGTAAAAAAATTAATAATCATTTTATGTGTAAGAGCATCGCAAATAATAAGATATATATTTGAAATCACGTTAAAATCGTAAAAGTTAAAATTTATTGCGGAAATAAATTACTTTCCGATAAAAATAAATACTTAAGTATGTCAAAAGTAAAGTGAAATATTTAGTATCCGTAACGACACACATTCTTATCTTATTTCGCGTTTTAGATCATAGTCCACTTAACTTCATATAATAACGTGTATAGAAAACAGTAAATCAATACATCGTAATTAGTTAACTAAATTGCTTTTCCTTGTTTTGTATAAAAAAATACTATTTTTATCAAACAATTATAATGGATTTCTCGTACTAGGAAACCAGTAGACTGTCATGAGTTATTTTTAATTTTTCAACGTTTATAATTACAGAGTGCCCAAATTTGGACCAAAGTGGTTGGCAGTAAACCCATCAAAACCGTACGTCGATTACTTGCAAATTGCAGGACCAGGAGATTTTAGACCAAAATCAGACGCTAATTTGGGTGACAGAAATTTCTGGAATTCAATTGGTTTTGATGAGAATAGAGTAAGTTCTCAATCGACATAGGCATAATTGTTCGTTACAATTTGTAAGAAATAAAGTATTAGTAAAATTTATTGTATATCGCGAATTGTATAAATTTTATCATTTTATTCATAATTGATATATATAATTTTGATTTATTTAAATATACTTTTGTACTCATTAATTCGTTAAATAAAATTAAAATATTTATATCGTACAACTTAGTATCCTAGAAGACTCATGTGTAATCTGTAAATGCACTTTTTTCCAATGATATCAATATAATATATTTTTTGTTACAATTGCGACAATAATATTGTACGATAATTAAATTTTAGGAACTCTCAAATCCTTACATAGTTCATGGCAGTGAGAAAAGTTCATCGGATATCCCCGCAATGCGCTATGTCACATTTATAATTGCATGCACCAGTATACTATATTACGCAAACGTACCGTCTCTATAAATTGCTCTCCTGAGTATTTCAACATGTGCTAACACCGTTTCGGAGTACCTATCGGTATATATGTATATACATATATATATGTATATATACAACAAAATTCTTACGCAATTAATTTTTCACCCTAGTTTACACGGTGAAAGATACCGATATATTCCAATAAATCAATATATTTCTTTTAAATACCATCGATAAATTCATTTAACAAACTCTACGAGTGAGTACAATTGAATTAACGGTTTGAAATAGATATTACGTATCGTAAAATACCGCACGTAAAAGTTTGATGATTTTATCAGTTATCATTTGAAAGGAATGATGGACGGTCATTCAAGGTGTAACGCGTAGAGTGTCCGAGATGGAATACAATATATACTTCCGTCTCCGAGATAATGTGTGTGTGTGTGTGTGTGTGTGTGTATTGTCCCACTATTTCGAAAGTAATTAAAGTTCATCGAAACATTTCGTCTCCTTTAGTTTTTTATAATTTTACCACCGACTTCCTTCCATTCTCACGAAATGACTCGGTCATTGGACCACAGATATTTTTTTTTTCTAGGCCGAAGGGATTTGAACGCGAGCAACCGTAAACTATAGCGATTACAAAATAAAGAAAATCATAATGAAACTACTAAGAATTGTATTATATTAATAATTTTATTTCATTTATTTAATTTTTTTTTTCATTCTTGAATTCGCATAAATCATGAATATTTTGTACAAATATAAATACTTCCGACTTAATATTAAAAGAAACATTACGATTTTCATTACCTGATGTAATTTATTTTTTTTTACCCGAAGTTCGTATTATATCAGAAGATAAAATGTATCTTTACAGCAATTAATTCATTCTTGAATAAAATATCATACTATTTAAACGAATTACAAGTTCTAATGACATTAGAGTTCAGAAAACCGATAATAATCATAAACAGATACGATTTTGATCTAGTTGGTTGATAGTAACGAAAAGAAAACTATGATTTATACATCCTGAATAAAATTATACGAAACGAAGTATTGAAAACTTGTTCTACCCATTAATTCATGATCGATTTAAATAAACCAAATACATACTTGAACACGTGTAATCTCTCTTAACAATTAAACAGCAAACTGATATGTATATGTATAGCAGACAAGCTTTTCCATGGTTAAGATGAAATAATTAACCGTAATTAAACCTCGTTATAAAAGTAAAAATGCGATGCTGGTAGCCCCGTTGTTGTCACATATTAAATTTACTTTCTATCGAAGGCATTCGAGACGCGACCTAAATATGAATCGACACCTCGTTACGTGAACCTTGGCACCTTGAAAACATCAATTTACAGTTGTAATATATTGATTATTTTTATTCATTTACTGTTTAATTGTCAAAATATACGTCTTGGTCAGAATTTTCCCAATCTTATTAATATTTCAGTGGTGTGAAAAAACGCTGAAAAGACAGTTACATATATTACGATGTCAGATAAATGATGTCATATAATTAGCGTATCTCTAAGTCGCGGCATCGTGCCGCACGTCGAGCGGAAGTTTGGTCAAAAGGTTGACGTGTAGGCAGCCTGTGAAACCATCTAATTTCGCTGTCCTTTCCTCGTTGACAAATTTTAACCGAGAGTTTTCACCGAATATACCAGTGTTTCTCTCTATATATATATGGTCACTCACAATTACTCTAATTGCATTGTATAATCTGTTAACTAGCTTACTCCGGTTGTGTCTACGTCATGCTGGACAAACTATCTTATTTTCTAGCTTAATTTACGTTACCCAAAACGGATATAAATTTTCAGCTGAATATCTTGACTAATGTTTAAATTATCATCTCGTTTACACATCTATTAATATACATACAATTACGATAATTTATGTACGACTATATATAGAGAGAGAGATATATATATAGATACAGGATATAAACTATGACATGTAGTACATGCAAATTTCTATATAACATATTTTTAATTTTATTAAAAATGCCGTAACTCCGTTCAAAAAGCTCGGCCACACTGAGAAAAACGATTCTTTCATTCAAAGAAATCATGAATTTTGTATCGTAAAATTTAATATAATTGCACCAAAATTTAAGAAATATTCATTTACTATTATAAACTTTTTGTTGTAAAAGAAAAATATCCATTATCTTATATGAAGTACATAACAGTTAGAGAATATGACTTGAAGAGAAAAAAATCATTTTTAGAAAATTTGT
This sequence comes from Theocolax elegans, assembly GCA_026168455.1. Classification (NCBI taxonomy): domain Eukaryota; kingdom Metazoa; phylum Arthropoda; class Insecta; order Hymenoptera; family Cerocephalidae; genus Theocolax; species Theocolax elegans. The sequence goes on from CM047428.1 coordinate 9,279,943, forward strand.
AATTGCAAGGAAAACTCTTATTTGATATGAATTATAATACAAATAAGATATTATTTACAAATTTGTAAAAATATAATATTAATTTATTTATTCTTATTTATTTTATTTAATATAATCATATGTAATTTAAATTTAATACATGTCATAGTTCTTACTTGTAAATGATTTGTATCATAACTATAATTAATTTAAATTAATGTGCACCTTGCCTAATCAAGTCATAGAAAATATGTAAAAATTTCAATCCACATTTCTTAACAGTTAAGAAAGATTCTTTCTCCCAAAGAATTACTTTTCTCAGTGCATAAACCTGTCGGGGGTCAAAAGAAAGATAATTTTCTTAGCTACAAGAAAAATGTTGGTTCATTTAAAAATATTTGATCGTACATTCCCTTTATTGTATTTTGAGACTTATTATGGTTCTAAAGTATAATAAAAGATATAATTAATGTATCTACAAAAATTTAACAGATTCTTTTTTAAATTTATAAAATTTTCTCCATTTAACATATAAACATGTTAACAATGCTAATTTTCCGATTAATTTCAAATTTTTGACTGTCTCTAACATTGCACCAATATGAGATAAAAATCCAAACAAATTTGTTTTACTTTCTTCAAGTAATTTCCTGTAGGTTGCAACAATTTAAAACAATACTTATTTTTTGTATACATATATATATTTGTCTTTCGAGCTAGTTTCATTATATTGCGCGTCATTAATATTGCGAACAAAAAATATGTTATAAGCACCTCTTACATCCAGTTATAACGTTAAATTTTATATATACAGATTCTCTCGGACGATCTATCATTTCTCGAATTCGCGTATACACAGATAAAACTGAATATAATTAATACTCGAGTATTCCTACTAATTTTTAATTAGTTTCTCGACTATACGGTCGTAGCTTATCAAATTTAACTAATCGCAAGTGATAAATCTCGGATGTCGCGTAACGATCGAATTTTTCCCCATGCCTATATATATGTATATGTACGAAAGATAAATTTTCGAGACAAATGATCGAATAAACATTTAGCTTTGGTTCTACTGCTTACTTTTGTCCCCAGCGTAAAAAAAAAAATCCGCTATTCGAAACGTGCAGCCACTCGGAAAAGTGCAGACTCTTGCTTTCCTCGCGAGCGCGCATACTTCTCTCTATATATTTTATACGCCCAAAACCGGTTTCTCTCGTTCTCACGGGCTCTCTGAGAGTCGTCCCTTCGTCGTCTCTATTCTGGTCATTAAAGTGGCGTTTCCGTAAACCGCCGAAGCGCAACAACCAAGACCACGAAGACGGGTCATTATTCCAGCCAACGTGCACGTGCGAAACGTTCGTTCCTCATATATATATACTCTATATAAAACGAATCGCGACATAAAACTTTGGTAGTGATAAATAAGGCTAGTTTACTTCAAGAATTTCAGATATTCTAGTTTATCTTCCGTATATGTATTTTGTGTTGTCGTAGCTTTTTATCATTTCAAATATTTTCGTAATTTCAGTTTAATTTTCAGGAATCTACGTTATTTCATTATGTATCTATGTAAGAGTTATACAATAATTGCGTGACACGAATTTATTTAAATTACATTATCGCTTAATCGAATCCACGTTCTTTTTATTTCTGTGTAATTTAGTTTTATATCGAAACAAAGACTGTTGTTACTGGAAATCATTTATTTACTTGATAGATAAAGAATAAATTACTGTTTGGTTAATTATTTTTTATAATTTAATATTTGCATCATAATTATAATAATGAACCAACTTTCGTGTAACAAAAAATTATTATTTTAAATTCACGTACGTATATATGTATATATGAATGAATTATTGTTATTTACACTAATGAACCTCAATAAGAAAAAATGAATCCTCTTTCACATTAAAAATCTGCAAATCCAAAGTACAATCTTGAGTTCGTGTAATAATTATCGTTTGATCTCCAATCGCTGGGTAACAATCTATTATTAAAATCGTATATACCTTCGAGTGTAATCTAACCTAAGGAGCAGGAAGTCCTTTATGACTCTGAAGAAATTCTTTATTACGCGCGTCGTTTCGCTCGCACCTGATGTACTGAGAAAATTTCATCTCCGAATGCAGCTCCTTTCGACAGTTCAATCGATTCTACCCGATGGAGCTTTATGGGAACGTTCTGCACTTTTCTCTCGATCTCTGATTTATCGTGCATTGTCTTCCCAATTATTATATATACACGTTAGAGTATAGACCTTTACGAAAAGGTGTCCTAGTCCCGCGATTATCGTATTAGTAAAAATTTATAGTACACGCGAACACAATGAATTATAAGCTCGAAACCGTGTAATTCATTATTAATTACATTTTTTTCCGTTAACGTGCGTGCGTACATACGTATTCTGATTATTTCAAATAGCGTGCAGTGCGCCTCTATTTCTTTTTTTCATTCGGTTTTCGTGTCTTTGCTTCTTTGTTCGGTTCTAAACACTTTTTTCTTTGCAGAACCTGCACAACTAGGTCACGACGAAATGCTTGGAAGACTCGAGGAAAGAAAGCGTGTTTGAAGTTTAATTCGTGATTGTTGCACGAAATCTATTACCGACAATTAAAGGCGATATTTGACGAGTTATCGTTTTCTGCGAACCGAGAAGATGTGAACTCTAGAATGATCACCGTTTATCGCATCGATTCTCTGGCTAGTTATGTTTTTTAAAAGAGTACGAAATTCACTTTTGGACCATTAACGATTATTGAGAAAGGTTTAAGATATATTCATGATAATATTTATAGAAATGTTATTTTCATTAATTTTGACCTAGTCGATCAACACAAGAACATTAATTTATTTCTGTACCTACATTCCGCGTTGAAAAAATTTCATGAAAAAAATCAATTGTATATATTTCATTAGAATATCTTGTCAAAATCGTGGCCGCTAAGGTTACACCCAAAAATTTATTAAAATCGTAATTAAAAAATAGCTATTTTCTATTTTAAAAAATAAGTTTATCACGAATTGAAAAACGCAATTTATCTGTCGAAAAATCGAATCACCGATCATATACTCCGAAATTTTAAACTCTAATACCAACATATATTGTTTTGTCTACATAGCCACGATTTTCTTAAACATTTCCAAGTAAATATATTTTAATAAATTTCTCGTGAAATTTTTTCTCCCAGCGGGTTATTATTTCATATTCACCTCTATGATATTTCGACAATAGGAAGTCTCACAAAAATAGTCTGAAATAGAGTTACCCGAAGCAGAGGCACTCGATCAAAATTTTAGAACAGTAACGACGGCACTTCTCTATATAGAAGCGAACGATGCGATAAATCAGCCACTGATTTATCGAAACTCGATAAATGAGAGAGGTTAAGCAATCGTAACAAAAAAGACAAGGTGGCGATGTGGTTTTCACGAGACTGGTCAAATGAGGACTAACCTGCGGCCTCCTTTTCAACTCGGGAGCGCAAATCTTTTTTATTAACTTCCGGGCGGGCGATCTTGTTATCAGTGAAAGTGCGCGCTTGTGACCGTAAATTTCAAAGCAATTGTCTTAAAGTATCGGTATAGGTGTAGGCTCTCGGTTTCGAAGACGGTACGGTTGGCTTCATTTTTTCACGTTTGTTCAATTACCCATTTTTATGCTTGGTGAACTATTAGATCGCCTTTTTTATCTTATGGGTGTGTTGGCACTAAACTTTCAATTAATTAAATGATGACCGTATTTGTAAATGTAAAACGTATAATTGTAAACCATTCTACATATATATGTATCTATATATACACACATGTGTGTAGAATGTTTTGTTTTATTACTATAGTACACATGCATGACATTCATTATTCTTCGTGTCAATGACTTTCTTTTTATCATGTATTCGGACGTCAATTGCTTGAAATGTTTGAACTCGTAGTTTTTCCTTTGTTTCTATCATAATCGATAATTTTCAAGCTCAAAAATTTATTGATCTTGTACACAAACATCAAATATAAACAACACGAAATCTTATCAATCAAGAAATATCGAGCCTTCGCTGGTAAATATAAGTAAACTTTCGATTCACGATATTAACCTGCATTAGTAAAAGATAAAAGAAATGTTCAATTCTACATTATTGTAAACGAAGTTCTCTCTCTAATTGCACGTAAAATTTTTACGAAATTCACAAAATTATATTTATGAAGAAAATGAATTATTTTATAAAAAATAGGCCTGCGATGGCTCGGTCGGTAGGGCGTCGGGATCTGTAATCTGGAAGTCCCAGGTTTGATTCCCGGCCCGGTCGATTGATACAAACACCACTGGGGAATGTATTTTCAAGAAGTGCTTTCTTAGCAAAGACATCATATGACCTCCGTAGCTGATTAGCACCGATTTGGGAGCATAAAAAGAGCGACGTTAAAATAAAAAAAAAATTTTATAAAAATCATTACTAGATAGAAAAAATTTAAATTTTCCTTTACGTAGATGATATACCAATGACCTGAAGTTTACCCTGGCTACCTGGACATCTTTTTGCAGGACGTGATTATTATTCAGGTCATCTACACGTCATCTACTTGAAGATATATTTACATAACTTCAATTGAATATAAAGAGGTTCAATTGGATGTCTAGGTGGCCTGAATAATCTCTAAGTTGTTCGGGCATTATCTAGGGGAAAATAAATTTACTATTTCAACCCAATGTTAAAAATAATTATTTCCTATGAAAAGCGTTTAGGTAACCGAGTTTATATCCTTGCACATAGATATATTAATTGTAGAAGTAGATTATATAAAAAAACCGCTGTCAATTAATTGGCGAGTAGCTTTCTTAAATTAACTATATCTATAATATATTACTCCAATATAGTATTATTTAATTATTTAAAACAAAATGTTATAACATTTCGAAAAATATAATTCTTTTCTGATTGAAACTTATATAGCTAGTTGTAGCTAGCTAAAAAAATTAATGTGTGTATAATAAAAAATGTAGACATCTATATAAAAATGTAATAAAAAAATTATTAAAGTAGAAAAATAAAGATCATTTTGTCAATTCTCAATTAATATTATTCATAAATATCTGTTTCAAATATTCTCCAAAAATTTTTCTTCATTATAAGAAAATTGTGTACAATGAAATTGAATTTTTGATCAATTGGCATAGAAAATTTTAGATGGCATCAATTAAATATATAAAAAATTATCTTTTTTTACTTTTCTTTAAATTTTCTAAAAACATTTTCTTCTAAAAATATGGTTAGTTCCACATTAAACTATGTTTTAAATGTTTTAAAATTTTCTAATTTATTTTCTAAATTTTCTAATATTTAATAATTTTCTAATATTTTAAAATAACATATATTCATCAATTATTTTCAGAGATATAAGCAATCAAACATTTTGTACAAAAATATATAATGCTTAATAACTTAGGTAATAATAGATAGTTTGAGTTGAAAAACAATAGGGATCGAAACTACCTAAAATACTATTCTTTCCCAAAATTTCAAGTGGATCAAATACTTTTTATTCCTGAAAACGTTAGACATAAAAGCCCCTATTTTTTTATATTTTATTTTTTTTAATCAATACTAAAATCGATCATGTTGGTATTAATACACTCCGCCTTACTGAGTTGTGAGGAATAGTCTTTGGCTTGTGGAGATAAATAAATTCATTTATCATATAACTAAAATCGATCAAATTATTTTAATAAATTTTTACAGTTTATGAACATTATATGGTTCATTCATCATAAATTTTTTCAGCACATTTGACTGATTAATTTTCAAAATATAAAATATTTAAAAAAAACGGCAAAAATACAAGTTTGGCAAGGGTGATAAACAAAATAAGGTATAAGGACGTTGATCGGTCAAATCGTGGCGATAGACTGAGAAAAATTTTCTAGTAAATTACTATTTTAAAGGTAAAAGGAGAACAGACTTACACAATTGAGTAAATTACTATTAATAATGGTAAAAATTGCTATTATTTTGGAAAAATTACTGTTACTCTTAATAATTAAAATTTTTACCATTAAAATAGTAATTTTTACTAAAAAGTATTTCTCAGTGTACCTTTCACAATAAAAGGAAAGAATACAGCATTTAAATTTAACAAAATTAATGTTATACAAAACAATGACACTCTATAAAATTTGATCTGACATCACTCGCTACACTTTTCCGGCCGATTACGTGTACAACTGATGGTACGCGAAAAAACTTTACCCTAAAAAAATATTCGTACTATGATGGTACGTGAGCTTGTATCATAAACACAGGGATTTTTATTTATTTGTACAGTAGGCAAAATGACGCGGCCGCTACATATAGTCATTGTCAATAAATGTAAATAATGATTTGAGGAACTTTGATTCATTATGACAGTATGATAATGCCCATCAAATTAATGAAGAAGAACGAACGTTTTTTTTTCTCTCGTGACATAAAACAAGACTATAGCCTTGAATCCAGACGTCCGTACGTATATAAGATTGTCCATCGAATAAGACGATCGTTAATACGAAAGATGTAAGATTTTCGCCTTCTTTCAATTGTACTCGATGAATTTCTCTTGTTTAGTTGAAAGAATCTGTCGGCCGCAATTATATATGCGGCCACGATATCATTTTGACTTTGTTTATCGAGTTTCCAAACCCATCGTAAGCATTTCTAGGTTATCACACAAAATTGTAAACATTGCTTTTTATTCTTTTTATTCCACCTCTTCTTACAGATATATTCGGAATATTTACACTTTTTTTAATTTACAAAATTTGACGTTCGATAAAACCTGTTTCAGCTGTTAAAATTAAAAAAATTAAACTTGTTTATAAATCGTTATATTTACATTTTTTTTCTTTGATTATTAGGATATATACATATATATATATATATATAGACATAACCAAACGATTAAAAACTATGTAGTATGAAAACCTATAGCCGAAAGGTTGTTCAATCAATCATTTAAAAGTCTAAACAAATTTATTGGTGTTTAGGTCATATAATTACGTAATTTTTACGATAGATGAAAAAAGTAGTACAGCTACACATTTATGATGTTGTTGCCATTGGAATAATCTTACAAGCTGTTTAACGACACACCAAGGTAAAGAATAATTCATAAAAAGTGTACCAGTAGTCCAATCTCAATTCCTCGATATGTTTACTTTCTATTATTACCGCTTATTATTCTTTCGTGTAATATATGTTGGATCATGTACAGCTTTAATCGAGCTTAATTGCCAGTTCCATATAAAACCTGGTATTTTTCTCGCTTATACGAGAGACCTATATATGTTTTTACTCGACACTGGAAAACAAGATATTGTCACTTTCACTTCCGACAATCAACTAATTTACTTTTTTGTTCCTCAATTAGTCTTCGTGAACGGTGTATATATATAGTTGTTCATCAGTTTCAATAAAATACAGTAGCAACTTTAGAATTTACGTCTTTCCGTGTGTGTGTGTATATGTAAACACATTATCTTTAAAACTAATATAAGAAAGCTTTCTTTTATAAAACTTGAAAAATTATATTTTTATATCGAGTTTAAAAAAACTAAAAAAATGAGTTAAACGTATAGGTCTATTAACGGTCCAGCTAACAAGTGCGCGTGAAAAAAGGCTTGAGAAAACAATAAAGCAGTGAAAATTATGGCGCAGTATTGGAAAAAAAAATGAACAAGTGTAAAAAGTTAAGTCTCTTCGCAACCTTTGTATATATGTACGGTTTGGCAAGTATTTTAACGCTAGTCGAGTACGATTAGATCCAGAGAAAACGTAGGTTATATACCCAAAGAACAAAAAATGCAAAACAAGAGGTAAGTACTGCGTGCACATGTTCCGCTTCGGGGTTATTACAGCTACGTATCATGCAGCCTTGGACACACGTTCATATACATATATAACCCAGAATGTACATATGTGTGTATCCGTATGTGTGTGTCCAACAATGTGTATATATATACATGCGATTTCGCTAACGCAACGGAATCATTAAGCCAACAATCCATTTTACTGCTGATGTACGATGTCTTCGGTATACCTATCATTTATTTTATACTATTCTAACAAATAAATTGAAGAATGATAATTTACATTGATATTGGTTTATTGTTTTAAAAAATGTAACGGACTCCCTTTATTTCAAAGACATTAAATTAGAATATCGTACTGTGCTGATGTAATTATATGTTGTTTATTCAATTTCAATCGAAAAAAATATATTAAAACATATTTTTTCTTTAATTTAAGTACTAATTTACTTTATTCTGATATGAAAATATGTAAGAAATCGCATCTTGAAAAATTATGGACAAAATTTTATTAGCTTATAGAATAAAAATTACTATCGCAATTAGTTTAAATTCAGTATAATATATATATATGCAACTGCACCGTATATTTTTAATATTTGTAATATATCTTTAATTACAAAATCTCAAAGAAGTATATATAACAAAAATTATTTCATAGTTTAATGTACTGTCTACAAACTGCTATTGATGTCATTTAAACATAAAAAGTTGCAAAAATGGAATGAATTAATGAGCAGATATGTCATATCGCATAAAACATCATTGTACGACGTATATTTCATTTTTTGATTATTTTCCACTGTTGCTTCGGGGTCATTATATACGTATATTGATAAAAATTATATTGGCTATCAATGTTAATGACATTTATGAAGATTACTAAATTATAATTTATCTACAATTATTTATTTATTTTTTTTAATATTTCGCACTATACTTTTATTTTGGTCTTTTTTAATTAAAACATTACCGTAAAAACATTTTTATATATAATCACTTGATAATTTAAGATGTGATAGCCACAAATTACAGGGATCTACTTTTAAAAATCCCAAAATTTTCTGTAAATACGGAACTAAAAATCTGAAAAAATCATACGTAACGTTTGAGTAACATAGAGGACCTGACACTTGACAGAGCGATTTATTTGAAATAATTAATTTTAAATTAATTAAAAATTAATAATCATTTTTCGTCAGTAATGATTTGGTGTGAAATTGATCTTTTGGCTGCATGAAAATCTCGATCATTTAGTGATAAAATTTTTTTAAAAAATCGTACGTACTATTCAAAGCAAGTAGAAGAACGTTATATGTATACAGAGATTTTTTGGAAAAAGTAAACTCATTGTTAATTAAAAAGTAAATAAGGATTCACATTTTTTAGTTTCGCATCTCCTTAAATGTACTCGTTGTAATGTTATTAAAAACAATTTCTAGATTTTTTTAAACCAAGAATACTAGCACTTACCATAAATTAATCTCTATTTTACCTCGAGTCGATAAGGTAGATAATTTCAAACGTATACCTGATCTCGAGCGCCATAAGTGTCATATTTACTAACTTCTAAGTGACGTACAAGAAATCTCTTTTCGTGTACGTTAGTGTACGACAATCGACGCAACGCACGTGTTAATGTCTTAAATTTTCTATAACATATTCCATACAGTGTCGATTCTTGTCTCAAGGTAATTTATTATCCAAGGTAATTTCAGATAATAAACTACTTACTTTTTTATAATAATTATAACATTATTGATATTAGCTTACCGATCGTTATATATAATTATTAAAGGTTATGTTTTGATTTTTTTTTAAACATTTACTCATAAAATTTTGTTATTAGTTTATAAATTTTATCGCAACATTATAATTCATAGTAATATTACTTATATTATGCATATTTAAGTAGTACACAATGGCAAAGTCATTAAGAAGCAAATGGAGAAGGAAATGCAGAGCCGTTAAAAGAGTACGATATGGAGAAAAAGAATTAGTCAGGCTAAAAAAAACACTTGGTATTGATGAAAATGCTCCTAAAGATGTTGATATGAGTGATATTACGGAAATTGCTACAGGTAAATAATTTAAACATTTGTCACTTGATTTTTATAACACTGTTAGTACTTATTCGTCATTTAACAATACAAACATTCTTTATCAATACGAGTTTATAGAAATTATACATAATGCTATATATAATATTGATAACATACTTTTAATTGTTTTTAGATGGAACAAAATTAAATACATTAATATTATTCAACAGTTAATTGAAACTAAATTGCGATTGTTATTACTATTTATTTGAATAATTAGTTCATTTTTTAAATTAATTTTTATGATTTTATTTCACAGTTACAGATGCTAAAGCAATAAAAGAAAATTTAAAGAACAAGGAGAATGAGGTAGAGAATGTAGAAGAAAAAATGGATGATGGTACTGGACGAGTTTTCAACAAAAAGACAATGTTGGATCAATATGGAAATTATCCAGTTTGGATGCACCGTAGGAAAATTGTCAAACATAAAAAAGGAAGAGCAAAATCAAAAAAAGCCACTACAGTAAAAGACAAGAGATTAACTCGTAAAGACAAAAAGAAAATTAACAAAACCAATGAAAAAAGTGAATAATTTTGTACATTTAAGGTATTTTGTAGTTTAAAAACAAAGAAAGGACTGTTAATGTAATATTTTCATAAATGTTAAGACTATTGATTTTCATTGAATATTTTATTACAAATAATAATTATACAATTACATCTAGTATTTGTATTATAAAAAATACTACTTTTTGTAGTATTAAAATATAGAAAATAAATGCAACTTGGTAGTGAGTGGCCATCATTCCTAAATTATGTGTGGTCGTTGATTAAATTATTTTTAATTAGTTATCATTGTATTGGAAGACGGAATTAATTCTATAAAAATTGCTTAAATGTTTACACAGTTAAAAGGTAGAGCTTCATCTATTGAAGTACAATCCAGATCTGCATCTTAGCCTCAATCGATTCTCAAGATCTATTACTCTATTAGTTAAGTGTTGAATTTTTCTTGTTTCAAATTCGTACAATTTAACTTTGTTCCTTAATTCATAGACTTCTTGCTGCATCACTTGCTGCAAAATACAAACAAATATAATTAAAATTTTAGAATATACGTATATGTAAATGTATGTTTTAATTTATTTTTATAAATACCATATTTTGAACATTTCTTCTTATGTCATTAATGCTTTCAATAGCTGAAGCAATCTTTGTTGTGATTTCATTAGTTTCGGTTTCTCTCTTTTTCCCTTTAGCAAATTGCTGTAACATAACAAATTTGTTTACTAATGTTAATTTTGAATTTGCGAAACCCTATTTTAAAACTAAATTTAACAAAAAATGATTTTATACTCTTAAGTGCGTTTAGTATTTAGATGTTCAAATAAGATATAGTTCTGGTTAGTATGAAAAATTTAATTATAAATTAAAAAAGTTCTTAATAGAAAATCTGTAAGAAAATTATCATGATCTAACATAGCTTTAATAATTTGATAATTTAACGATTTGATATAAGTACATTTAAACTTTTATGCAACAGGAGTTTTCTGCTCTCTTCAATAAATTTGAAACTAAATAAAAACGTTACGAAATGTCTACAATGAAAAGTAGTGAAAATAGCCAAAACTATTATTTCTCTTCATAGACGCACCTTTTCTAGTTTGATAAGTCTTCGAAGTAGCTCCTCGTAACTATTTTCATCCTCGCCATCGCCAACCTCGTTCTCCGTATCTGCGTGTGAAATAAAAAATATTCAACTTGGATCTTATTTTGCATTCCTTTGAGCGTATATTCGTAAGTTTAGCGCGGGTGAATAAGAAAATACAGATATATACAATAATAAAAGCAAAGAAATAAAGTGCGAAAAGAAAAAGGAAGTGAAAGATATCGGTGACATCGAACTCATAATTTCTCCCTTGAAATTTAAAGATAGAACCCCCGGAATTTGTATTTGTTTGATACACACCGCGTAGTACTGGTCGTCTTGTGGTCGTCGACGATGCTTCTTCAAAATCTTCTTCCAAATCTCGCGCTTCGAACGCGGTTCCGTCACTATCTGCAATAAATAAAAATACATTTGATAAAGTCAATTTATTTAAGTTTGTGTGGTTAATTTACATTTTACGGATAGATCGATTAGTTTATAGTAATATAAGTGACAACAAATGTTCCGATAGAAAATAGTCGACAAGTGTAATAACAACTTCTAACAATGTAAGGTATTTACAAAATTTAATGTATTATGAAATTCAATGTAATGCGATTATTACCATTTTTTCGACACGACTGTCGATCGGGTTGTAGTTCATAGCCATTTCTACAGTAACATTCGTATGTGCCGGGTACGTTTCTGCAGATTTGACCACATGGCTTCTCAGTCACACATTCATCCACATCTGCGAAAAGAAAAAATAAATAATTAATACAGTTGTTGTTATAAAATAAAAAAAAACTGTTGCCAATTCATTGACACGTAACTTTCCCAAAATTAAAATGTAACGCTAGCCTATATCTAATATATATTATTCTAAAATATGAAATTTAACTAATCCTATTACAAAATTATTCAACGATTTTTAAATTCTTTATATACTTCGCAATCATTTACAAATAATAAAAATTACTAGAGACAATTTTGACTCTAAAGTGCTTCTGGTATATGACTCTCAAAAATATCACCAGCAACATTCACATTTTTCAAAAATCGAAAATCGACTACATACAACAAAAAAGTATCTGTAGAGCCATGTTTCGCACATCGACAAATTTTATTATATTACACAGCTCTAAAAGCATGACTGAACATGTCACAATTTAAACAAGACAAAGTATCCGAATATGGGAGAAAATTCAAATTAGATGAAGTTTGTGTAAAATTACTTATAAAAATATTATATTTTTATGTACATTATTAATTGAAAATGCGCTAGTTGATGATCCGTAAATTGCAAAAAGAAAAATATCAAAAATGAAAAAAATTTGAGTAATTTACAAAAATAAAAATTTACTTTGGCTGTTAAGTTTGAACAACCATAAACGAAGGCAGTCCCTTTCACGGGATAGAAAAATGCACCTAAACTTGGACATACAAAGAGTCATGTGTTTAAAATTAAAATTATGAGAATAATTTGCAGGTAAAGATTAACAGTCCCTAGCTTAACTTCGATTAATTTATACATTGATTTTCAAATATTTGAAACTATTTCTTAGATTCAACAGTTATTTTTATCACATTTAATAATTTATTTAGAAAATACGTCTGTCCCAACATTACCTATTAGTTTTGAATTTGTTACTTTACCTTATCACGAATTTAATAAAATACTTGATTTCAACGTCCAACTGTTTTCGCACAAAGTAATGCAGTTTCCAAGTGTTCCGCGCCAAAAAGTACTAAATTTACAATACAATATAATTTTTTTCTCAAGATCCACTCACAAAGAGAGGCCACACCCTCTGGAAAACGGATCCTTACCAAACTCTAGGATATAATTTCTACTATAAAATCATGCAGAAACCCGGAGTTTTAGATTTCAATGCTCTTTTTTACAATAAATATAAGCAAATAACGAAAAATCTCTCCAAAAAAACCCTTAACTTTGGTTGCTTACAACTCGAAAACAATTAAAGATGTACATTCAAACTAAATTTAAAAAAAACTGAGATCAAATAGATACATTTTGAAATAAAAAGGAAGCAAATAGTTTAATTTGGGTTATTGTTATGGAAGAAATAAAAATTAAACGAACTTTTATCGACTATTTAGCATTACAATTTAAGAATTTCTTCAAGCCGAAATTTCAAATTAAGATATTTAAACTTTTTTTTTTTAAAAAAACATCTTTAATCAATCTCAGTTTTCTTTCAAAATCTTTGATTATTTCCAAGTTATAAGCAATCAAAGTCAATGGTTTTTTTAGCGAGATTTTTCGTTTTTTGCTTATATCTGTCATAAAAAAGGGCATTGGGATCTAAAACTGTATCTTTCTTCATATTTTTATAGCAGAAACGATATCCTAGAGTTTGGTAAGGATCCGTTTCCCAGAGGGTGTGACCTCTCTTTGTCAGTGTATTGTTCTAAAAATTTTTAAGTATATAAATGCTACTACATGTTTTTTTTTCAACTCACAAAGATGTAACAAATTGAAAACAAATCAATTTTTTTTAATATTTTGAAAATTGAGAGAGATATTTTGGAAAATCCGCATTGAGAAGAAAGATTTTTTTAATTCTCTGCAATGTATAATAACCCTAAATTTTCTAAATAGATGTTTCTAAACTAAATTGATGAGTTATTTTTTGTCATAAATTAATCTGATATGTAAAATTTCAAGATAATTATAGAGCAGTTGTTTATGAGATCGTTTGGAAAATATTAAAAAATTAGTAAAAATTAACTTAAATTTTTAAAACAATGAAACTCGTAAACTACTGCACCGATTACCTTAAGATTTCGCATACTTGTAATTTTCAATATTACAAATGACAATTGTCTTCATGATTTTCTATAAATTTTAATATAATACATTAAGGGTAGAGTATGGTCTAAAATTTAAAAAAAATCAATTTTTTTTATTTTAGAAACAAGTTCTAAATGTTACGTAGAATATACGTAAATAACGTTGAATATTATAAAGCTTATGTGCTTACATAATTTCAGCATTAAATAATCTTCAGTTAATGCAATAAGTCATGTAATTTTATCTTTAAAGCTAAATAATTCAAAAACTATTTTTTATACCTTTAAAACATTCCTTGCAGGACAATTTTTGTTTTAGCCACCTTTAATTTTGCACACATCTTGAGGTATGTATGAATTATAAAGTTACACAGCCTTTTTTGTTTAAAAATAAATGTGACATTTTTATTACTACTTTTTTAATGAAAAATCTGATATTTTTTAGGTAATTATATAAACAAATTAAGTTTATCGAGCCAGAAATTGCATTTTTATATAGATAAACCTTATTCGCTGTGTAAAGTTGTAGCTCTTATATGTATAAGTTTGAAATTTTTTTATCAGAGTCCTTTGATAACTTTTATCCTGCAAGGAGTTTTTGGAATTTGCAACTGTTTTAGGCCTATTTTATTAAATATTTTAATATTTTACGTGATTTGGGTGTTAATAATCATGAATAAAGCATATTTTTTATAATATATTTGATAAAGATTACATTTTACATAATATTTTATAAAAATTACAAAAATATTTTTCTGACCATACTCTACCCTTGATGTTTATAAAACTAAATAGCAACACACCAAGTTCGACATCATCATAAAATAAATGCATATAAGCATTACAAAATAAATAGAAAAAAAAGGAACGAAAGAACGTGAAGATACGTTTTGCTCATAGTTTCCATCGGTTCTGCCAGCAATTACATAGATATATAAAAATCTAGATATTAATCCTTGAGAAAGGATCTAAATTACTTGGGCAGCATCTTGACCGGATATTTTGTAGTGCCAGGAAAAATCCGATCAATTGTTAAGGTATCGATTTCGCGAAGCAACACCGGAGGCTTGGCACATCCGGGGGAACGAAATATCTTCTCCGATACTCGTCTCCTTTCTAGCCAATCGAATTAACCGATCTCGGATGCGCGGGTGAAGAGCTTCTGTTACCTTGCCAATCTCAAATCGGTAATTAGAGCACGCCAGTGTAGTGCGCGTTTTGTACCCTTGCCGAGTCGATCTATTGTAAGATCTATACCTACTCGAATAATGAAAAAATAATACTAATCGAGTTACGGTAAGTGTTATTTATTTCTGATCTTTTGAAATAACTATTATTTTTAATGATTAACTAAAAAGGTTACCGAGTTTTTAAATTAGATTTTGATATACGCATTGTAAATACGTAACATTATTCCAACGAGTGGAAATTAATGTTAGTATTTGTTAGAATATTGAGTTAAAATAGAGAGGAAATAAGAAGAACTTTGAAGACACGAGTTGAGGAACATATAAAAATGAAATATAAATATACGAAATGAGCATATATAAAAAAGTAAAAATGAAGATACTGTTGTGAACCAACTTCAAAGTAACTGTTTACATGAACTTGAAATACTTAATTACAACAAAAGGTTTGTGTCTGATATATTTCAAATTAAAAGTTACAAAATGGTAGTATTAATAAGAAAGATTTATACAATCCCGGCCGATTATGAGATATTTAAAATCCTAGTTTCGTATAATAGGGGAAGCCCGGGAAAGACGGTATTACTGGGCAAGACAGTCACCCCCCTCTATTTCTAATATGGCTGTTCGGAAAATTCCGAAAAAATTCAAGTATATTGTTTGTGTTACTAGTATTTAAATTTCAGTACGTCCGCGCCGGTCTCGATGGTAACATCGTCGAAAAACATAAATATTGATTTTCGTCTGAATCCTTACGATGTTATCAAGGTAAGAATGTAAACTTATTTTTCACACAAATTATTAAATTAATAAATAAATAGTGTCAGGCTATTGTATTTAACTAGTTTTAAAAAAAGACACAGGTTAGAGCCCATATTAATTTTGTTTTTTACTCATTTTAAAAAAAAAGTCATTATATCCATTCCGGGCAAGATGGTCCGGGCAAGACGGTCATATGGCCATTTTGCCCGGAATACACAAATTTGAGTTTTTTCTTTTTAAAGCATTTTATTACAACTTTTTTTGCATAATTAAACGTATGAACTTAAAATAAAATATTCTTTATAGATTTATATAAAAATAATCTACAAATATGTTCGAAAAACTGACAGAGGAAATTGGTCAGAAGAATCTTTGCAGAATGCTGTGGCTGATATTAAAGAAAATAACAGGTTTAGTCTCGAGCTAATTTTCGCTGAGCAAAGTCCTTATGCCATTTAATTTAAGTGCAGTCAAAGTTTATCGAGGATTATTGTTATGTTGCATTTATTCTATAACGAATGAATCAATAAAATAATAAAAAAACAATAATAAAGATGATAGTGATGATTACAATTTATTCGAACAACTTCGACTTTTTTATTAATTTTATATATACACATTTAAATATTCACACTTGTCTCTCTTCTTACTTCTTTCTTTAATCAAATCAGAGCTCAATTTTTAAATAATAATATAATTCTATTTTATATATGCGATGTCACAATAAACTTGAAAAGTCGTTGTGCGCTAAGACACGTTTCGTAATTTAAATCAGCGGTTATGATATATCTTTAATAGGAGAAAAATATAATTTTAAAACAAGCCATGTGCTGATAGTTGATTGTCCTTAATCAGTCTGACCCTTCCTCATTATCATTTAGATTCTTAAGCTTGCACAGTTTCCGTCTCTTTTTCTTTCGAAAGTTCCCTCTCTTTATATTGTTTTGAAACTTACAGAGCATCACATGTTTGGGAAACAGATTGCGTCCATCAGCTTGTAGGATGTTTTCTAATATGAAAATATGAAGAAAGCAAGCTTTTTCAAATGTTATACGCTATTGATGCAAAATTTCAAAAAAAGAAGCTTTACTTTAACCCTTATGACGGCAAGTTCAAATCGAAACATTAAGCAGCAAGCCGGGTCTCTCAGACCCGTCGAAATTTCAATCCCTTTTTCCCAGTAAGAATATAGAAGATCCCAGTAAAAATATAGAAAATTAAAGAATTTTTATTTATAATTACAAGTTTTTAATTTTGTTTGAAATGCTTTGATGCACGAGTACGAGCAGATCGTCTCGTTGCCATTTAATACCTGAAAATCTTACTTCTAGTGAAATCCGTACAAAAAATATATATGATTACGAATCTACTTATAGTAATTTTGTTGCTTTTAAATATAAAAAAATTCTATTATTCAAAACATTAAAAAAAATGTGCAAGCTGAGAAGTATTCGTAAAAAGTGATTTTCATAAAGACACGAAGACTATTTTCATCAAGGTACTCACAGTTTTTGTTGTAGTCAATAGTGGGTCTGTGCGGCCTAGCTTACTGCTTTGTCTATACAAACAATTTATACGTTATCTTGCATTGACCTTCGCATGGATTTTTCACAATGCACTAATTTATGTATGTGTTTAGAATTATTTTACAAATGATTCCATTCTTAGAGTATTTACTGTATATACGCAAGTATCTTTGTAAGTTCGAAATTGTTACATACTGGGCCTCTGAGGCCCGGGATGCCGCTTTGAGGGTTAAACGCTTGTCACTTCAACAAGTGCTTTCTTCACCAAGACATTGTATGACCTCCGTCGCTGATTAGCACCGGTTTGGGAGCATAAAAAAAGCGACGTTAAAATAATTAAAAAAAAATATTCAAACTAAAGTTTAGTGAAAAGCTGAGACAAAGTATTTAAAAAAAATACGTTCAAATCCATTAGAATAGAGCAGTTACTGCCGAATTAAGAATTAGAAGATATTTAGCTTAGAAAAATCAATAAAATTTGTAGTCTACAATTTTCGTTAAAATTTCTTCAAATTCTTAATTCGCATCTATTTTATCTCAGCTTTTCATTAAAATTTGATTTGAATGTCAATATTCGATAGGTTAGAAGTTACAAGCGTTTGAAGTAAAGCCTCTTCTATTGTAAATTTTGCTTTCTAGCGTATAACTTTTGGTGAAAAAACAATTGTTAGGGTCTGCAACTCTGGCATTCTTTATATTTTCATATTAGAATACATATCCTAGAAGCTGGACACGATCCGTTTCTCAAACATGTGATGCTTTCCTTGCTAGATTATCAAGTCATTACAACTCCAAATTTAAAAAAAATAAAAAATGACCAAGATCAAATTAAACAAAAAATATATAGAAAATGACAAGTGGTAACACACAAGTGACCATCGATCGACGCTAACTCAAACGAGTTACCGCCGATGTAATTACGCCTAACAATATATATATATATATATATGAACGCGGTGGAGAAGTACCTCAAAGTTGTGCACTTTGAACATACGTGTACGTGAACCACTTGTTCGTGTGTGTTTCGATGTATATGTATACTGGATTATCTTGCAGTCCTCCCGGGGCACTTCACTCTTGGATGTATACGTATACATAGATGTGTACGTCAATTGTGGATCATTAGAGAATAGATAGTAAAACGTCCGATGGCGACGAAGCTACTTTTTTTTTACCCTTGTATTAAATGCTTCAAATTACACGTTGTAAAATAATGTTTAAATCAATGAATTACAGCCGTTTTTTTTTAAATTATTTATATAATTCTGTATACAATTTTCAAATTTCACCTTGTTGATCCTTTACAAATAATACGTATTTCCATTATGATTAATAATTTCTTTGATATATTATATCGAATATTTAATATTTAAACAATTTTCCAATGAAGAACCGATTGTCACGCGTTAATGACAAACCCGACCATACGTCAGCTGGGACTAAATTACTGCTCGATTCCTGATGGCTGATATAGCAGCATTTCCTAGTATTACTGACGTACACGCGCGTATATGATATCACTTACACGCATGTTGCTTAAATAACGTCCCGTGCACGTGCGTATATATGTGCGCGTATAGATTAAATTGGATGCATCATTAATTTTGAGATGCTCTCGGAATCGATAATAAATAAGAGGAATCGCGAGTGTGTCAAATATCGCGCATGTGCATGTGTGTGTGTATACTGTATTTATAATGATATAACTTTAATTATTTATCTATATTTACTTTTATACTCCTTTGTCACGATGGTCGCGTGGTACCGTATTGAATTACAAACTATGGAAGATCTATATATATATATATATATATATATATATATATATATATATATATATATATACATATGATAAAGATATTTGAACGTTTACGATGTGCCAGGGATGCGCGCACGCAAAGGTGGTACACGTTGCGCTCAGGTAATTAAGTCAGAGTCTGTGCACTTTAGTGTGGTATCATAAAGTGGATTATAAATTTATTATCTAAAGATGCGTCGAATCGTGGAAAATATTTTGTAATAAATTATCTTTATAGCCTCACATTGCACGAGTAAAAGTAAATAAAAATTATACTTCTTATACATTATTAGAATATTTTAATTTTATTTTTAATGTATTTTCTGTGTAAAAAATATATATTAAATAAAATAAAGACGTATTCTGATAGAAAATTATCGGGTCTTATTTAGCAATACTGCGATTATAAGTGTGGAATTTGCATATATACGAACGCTACGTAGATCTGGGTGATTTATTTGATATACTTCTTTACCCAAGGTACAACGATTCCGTGAAATAATATTATAAGAAATATTTATTATAATTTATAATTAACTTTAATTTATTTTTTGACGAATAAAAATATAATTATGGTTATAGTATTATGTACTAAATCGGAATAGAATATTAATTATAATCAAGCTTTTCACGATAATTATAACGAAATGGAAAGCGTAATCGTACAAGTGAGATATTGTACTTTTATTAATTAGAATATATCGGTGAAATAAATATATTTGTACGTTAGCTAACCATTTTCCCATTAAATGTGAGAAAACGACGAAGAGAATTGCTTCGGGAAATAAACTGTTTATACATGTATGTACATATATAGTTTAACTATATCACATCCAACTTTTAAATGTTATTCGAACTATAATTATGAGAATTGTCTAACAGTATATATATATATATATTTTCTCTGTATATTTCAACTTACGTAAAAGAATATTTAAGCATAGCAATCTTATTTAATTCAAAGTTTGTTTCGCGTGCTCTTGTATAAAAAGATAGGTATTATAAATTTATAAAAGACTTTGTCGCTTATTAGTTTTATACGTACAAGTCGCTTAATGTCCCATTTGTTCACGTATATATGTATAAGAAAAATATTTTCCAACAAATCGGAAAGTAAATAACCGATTTGACGGGAGTATCGATAAGGAACGCAGAGTTTACGCGTAGAAACGGGCCACGTCGCTCTCGTAATTGATCACAGAAGCGTTATGCTTCAGGTGAATTGTCGCGCCAGCTTGCAAGCGAGAGTACTTCCCGCGTCGTACAAAGCTCCAAAGCGAGCGCTTTGTCAAGTTTAATGGGAATTTCTCGGCGGGCGAAGGTCTTAATGCGATTATGCGCGCTCAACTTCTCCTTCTATCTTCTGCTCTCTCTCTCTCTCTCTCTCTCTCTCTCTCTCTTTCCCCTTCGCCTTTATCTTAGTCTCACCTATTTGGCAATAGTTGCCGGTGAATCCCTTGGGGCAGATACATCTACCGGGCGACGAGCAGACTCCTCCGTTCTGGCAGGGCAACGAGCACACGGCTGAAAGCAAAATAATTATAGAGTCAAGACAGTCTATAGCTGTACGACTACACACACATATATATATATATATATATATATATATGCACACGAGCTTTACATCTAGCGCAATTATTGTTGCACCTCTCTACCGAGAATTGAATGAATGAATAACAAAATAATTACAATTTGGGCTCAAAATTTAAGTGCAGTGTATATTTATTTTATTTTTTTCTTTTATATTACGCATTATTTTTATCTTACGAAATTTAATGCTACTGTAGTCTCATCATTTTCAAGATTTAATTGAGATCGCTTCGATAGAGACTTTTTATTTATTTATTTACTAGAAATATATATTTAGTTAAGAGGATCCCATATCCGGTGGGTTACCGACCGAGCCATAAAAGGTAATTATTACATTTGTTTTAAAAAATGCGGAATTTTATGCGAAACCCGAATACAGAACTGCACTAGATAATTAAATTATAAGTCGTTGTATAAAGTTAAAGGTCAATACGACAAAGACACCCTATAACATTTCTGCACCGACAATTCAGGGATATTCGTACACTAATCGTAGTACTGAACAGGCGATATCCCCAGAATCAATCGATCGATACCACTATGATCGTATTGGGTATAAATTTATGACATTATTAACCAGTTGAGACCCACGAGTGAGCCGCAAGTTAAAAATTGTCATGTTACATAAGCGTCTAGAAAAATAAATAATTTAAAAAAGAAAGTCGCGAAAACCACTAAATCAATCAAACTTGCGAAGCAAATGGACGAGTGTATATATAGGATAAGAATAAAAAAAAAGGAAACTGTGGAAAGTCTTACGACATTCCACCAGGATGCAAGCCAATATTCCAAAGGGGAAAAATGGATTCGCTGCAGCGTGACGGATTTATTATGTGTACAGGGCGCCGGGCGCGTGCACGTAAGGATATACACAAAGTGTCTTACTCACGTTTGTTACAGCCGAAGCTTAATCGCGTGACCTGTGTCCAACCTGGGCAGCAGAAGAATCCAGACGGGAGATCCGTGTAGACCAGCCTGCGGATCAAAGTTGGCTATCGTTATAGGTATTCGCCTCTGTGTGTATTGCAATATAATCGAGGTCGGCCGTAACGAGAAAAAAAAAGGAGAATGGCAATGATCGATCGGGCACCCGATTTCGTTCTTGTAATCTCGATCATCGATCGCGTGGGCACGGAGAGGGAGGGGGATTTATAACTCGTACACACAAGAGTTTAAACAGTCATTTCGTTCATTCGACCTTCGTCTTCGTTTACTCGTGCAGGGTAAGCCAGTTAATTTGCGCTTCGTGCGATTTAAGGGGGATTTTCTCTCCGAGATCTCCCGCGGTCTCTGGAAACCCTCCTTTACCTAACTTTGACTTTGTTGATCCTTACGAAACTCGGACTACGTGTAAGAATCTATTAAGCGGATTATTAACTAATCGATACACTGTATATAATTGACGTAAATATGTCTAATAATGTGTGTGCGTGCGTGTGCGTGTGTGTGTATATATATACGAAGAGACTATATACCGGCAAACGAATTCTGGCATTGAGTCAATTATTACATCTCGATAAGCAGATAAATTGTTTATTTCGACTAGCCGCATATACAAGGTATAGGGTATTCCGTACTGTCAAATTGATTTCACTACATCCGTCGCAATATCTGTTAATTAAGAGAATGTCAAACTCGTAATGCTGCCACCTGCGTACATTTAACAATTTTTAAACATCAGTACTGGTTGACTAAAATTTGTAAAACAATTAATATCTTTAATTACTGCACTAATCGTATTGAAACTTTGACAATTGTAAATTAATTACAATGTAAAAATAATATTACTCAGTAAATGACGTGAATGGTCTCATAACGAGTTTGACACATCCTCTTAATAATAATCGATATTTTGAGTACGTGTTGGATAGTAACGTAAAAGGAAAGCTTATAATAAAGTACCGATATTGAGGATGATAATAAATAAATCACAACTTATTTATTTAAATAGTTGTACAACGTACATTGTCGCTGAGAACGGTGTTACAAACTCGCCTAGATAGACATCGTCGAATGACCACGCAAACGAAACGTTGTACAACTATTTAAATAAATAAGTTGTTATTTATTTATTATTATATTCTCAATATCGGTACTTTAAGATAATCTACAATAGAGGTTAATATTAACGAACTAAAGGAAAAGTTGTTTATCTTTTTATATAACAATGAAATAAAACTCTGAAATTACATTTTATTTGCAATGAAAGTAATATACGTAATTCGTGATTTTGCTCTTACCTGGCTTGTCGATTTCTGTAATGATGCGATAACGAAGAGGTAGCGTCCGAAGTCCTCGAGCAGACTCTCCTCCTGAAACACAAAATTTTATTTGGAATATTAATTTAATCGATATATATCTCCAAAGCCCAGCAATTTTTGTATTTTTGTATGCCAATCCGACATCCCCAAATTTTCTAATACATTCACAACAGCAGAAAATAATCTTAAAATACAATTCGAAAGATCAGTGAAAAAATTTATTATTTTCAATAAAGAAAGTACTACATAAAGGCAATGCAAACAAACGTTCGTGTTGTTGAATGTACGAAATTATTGAATCTCCTAAAGATTAATGAAGTAACATTAAGTAATAACACAGAATGTATACACAATACTCTCACTGGCATCGAAAGTACTTTCGCACAAATGAATTAACGATCAATGATCTCGTAAGCAGACTCGAGCTATTACTTTTTTTATAGCTTTTAACATAGCAAATTTTTTTTTTATATCTCGCCTCATTTTATTAAGAATTTCGCGTTAAAGTTCAATTTGTTAAAGAAACGTATAACGTTTGGCTAACGGTATATATCCTAGTGTAATTCACTTTTCCTTCAGCATCCTTCTCTTCTCGGATATTAAACGCTGCCGCGCGGAAAATATAATCCGATCGCAAGCATCAATCACCAGGTTAAAAGGAAAACGAACATCATGTGTGTGTATATATATATATATATATACGTAAGAGAAAATTGCGTCCCAACGCGACAAGACGTTAACTATTGCAACAACTCAGTGATGTATACCATAATGATATTTAAATAGACACGTGAATTAAGTTTTATTTTTACAAATCGCTAAATGTGCTTTCAGATTTGTTTGTTTCTCGATGTTACATATCTTGTCTCCACAAATATGGTTTGCATCGTCATTTGGCGTTATAGTGATTGTATACGATTATACGGAATTCTCGTCTCATCGCGATTGTTGTTCTATCATTATAGATATATAATATATGTATGATTAAAATTTTATTGCACCGCATTTCTTTTCCTTTCATTAATTTTATTTATTTATTTATTTATTTTACTAATGTACAGTCGTATAGAAGAGAATGTTAGTATTATAAATTTCTATTTTATCCGACGGAGCACGTTAAATTTTACGCAAGAGAAAGTGATATTTAAACTTTAAATCCCAATCTACTTGTTTTTCAATAATACATTTTTGTTGATTCGGTAATGAGGATAGGTTGAAAATTACCAATTACGAAATGATTGATGATTTCCTAGTTCTTGCTACCGGTTGCTTTTTCGTACAATTTTTTAAATAAAGATTTAAACAACTAATAAACTACTCAATTGATTTAAATGTCGTTATTCCATAATGGAAAGAAAATTATTTATACATACCACGATTTATATGGACATTTAATTAATATAACATTTTAAATAAGTTCCGTAGGGTATTAAACTATGTATTTTAGTACATGTATTATGGAGTTATATATATATATTTCCCAACCTATATCAATTGAAGCGTATTTTTCATA
Organism: Theocolax elegans; assembly: GCA_026168455.1. NCBI lineage: Eukaryota > Metazoa > Arthropoda > Insecta > Hymenoptera > Cerocephalidae > Theocolax > Theocolax elegans. Next base: position 9,304,905 of record CM047428.1, read on the forward strand.
AAATTTTGATCCCTGTCCTACTTTATAGCAATAGAAACCGTAGCATAGTACCTATATATACCAACCAAGACTTAATTTATGACCAAAAGTTGCGCTACAAGAGATCAACATTTATTTATTCAATGATACAACTTTTCAATAAGCAGTATTTTATAAATATACTCCATAAAATATGACTAATGTTATATAACTATCCGTATACTTTCGTTACTATTTTTTTTTCTTTTTATAATATACGATCGATTTATTTAACCATTTACCTATTTATTATAAACTCTAATTTTATATAAAACAATATTACGTTTTATTATTTGTACATGCGGTTTGTGTAATATCTTTAATAGCCAATTAAATGGAATATCATAGAGAAAACGATAATAAATATTATAACGTGCATATATCGGTTCCGGGTGTTTATCATTACGCTATATTATATTTAGGAAAAGTCGAGAAAAGTTCAAAGAGAATGGTACTATTAGCGCTATTAGTCTGGATTTACAAAATACTTGTCACATTTATCGTATACTTAGGATTGTTTATGTGTTGTCCGGCAACGAAAATTCGTATAATTTTTAATTTTTAAAGTTGTAGTCTGCAGATCCGGGTTGAATTGTGCAGGACCGAGGCTATTTTTTCATAGAAATGTTGCGGAAATTATTGTTTTAATAACATCTATAAGCGCATATTGTCTATTGAAATGTTAAATTAACATATATTTGGGAAATAAATGTACTCTAGAAAATCAACTAAATATTAAATTTGAATTAATTTGCTTTTTAAACCAGCGCAAGAGATGAGACTGAAACGATCAAAATAGTACATTACGATATAAGTGTGTAAACTAGGTGATTCCCATGATTCCAGCACGAGTCACTTATATGTGCATGCGTGTCGTATATTATTTTTCATAACGAACTAAGGAACATTCGGTTAGCAAAGGCACATGACTGACTGAATTAGTGAACTCCCGGATTACCGCAAAAGGCATACATTGCCAAATTTGTAATTACCATTTTGCACACGCAGTATATGAACATTCGAGTTTCGCGCCAATACGGGAATGTATTTTGTGCATTCGTTTGCGTTCGCACAATCAAAATTTGCGCACAAGGAGAGTCCAGATCCTTTAGGAAACGGATCCTTACCAAACTCTAGGATATCATTTCTACTATAAAAATATAAATTTAATAATTTCTTTAAGCCGAAATTTTATGTAATTTATATTTCTTCCGTAACTTTTAACCAAATTAAGATATTTGACCTTTTTAAAAAAAACATCTCTACTCAATCTCATTTTTCTTTTAAAATTTGTTTTGAATGTATATCTTTAATTATTTCCGAGTTATAAGCAATCAAAGTCAATGGTTTTTTTAGCGAGATTCTTCGTTTTTTGCTTATGTATGTCATAAAAAAGGGCATTGGGATCTAAAACTCTATCTTTCTTCATATTTTTATAGCATATATCATATCCTAGAGTTTGGTAAGAATCCTTTTCCCAAAGGGTGTGGCTTCTCTTTGTGAGTTAGGAAAAATGTTTTGCAGACATAGGTATAATAAATTAAAGTATTTGTCACAAAGAAACTGGTTGAAAGAAAGAAATGGCATTTGTTATGCATAATTTAAATTGATTACCTATATATCCATGGCTTAGTTTTGTCTAATTCAATCTTTATTTATGCTAAATCTCATTACCTATAAATAATGGCACTACTTGTGTCAATGATACATTTTTGTTGATTCGGTAATGAGGATAGGTTGAAAATTACCAATTACGAAATGATTGATGATTTCCTAGTTCTTGCTACCGGTTGCTTTTTCGTACAATTTTTTAAATAAAGATTTAAACAACTAATAAACTACTCAATTGATTTAAATGTCGTTATTCCATAATGGAAAGAAAATTATTTATACATACCACGATTTATATGGACATTTAATTAATATAACATTTTAAATAAGTTCCGTAGGGTATTAAACTATGTATTTTAGTACATGTATTATGGAGTTATATATATATATTTCCCAACCTCTATCAATTGAAGGCGTATTTTTCATAAAATTTTGATCCCTGTCCTACTTTATAGCAATAGAAACCGTAGCATAGTACCTATATATACCAACCAAGACTTAATTTATGACCAAAAGTTGCGCTACAAGAGATCAACATTTATTTATTCAATGATACAACTTTTCAATAAGCAGTATTTTAAAATATACTCCATAAAATATGACTAATGTTATATAACTATCCGTATACTTTCGTTACTATTTTTTTTTCTTTTTATACTATACGATCGATTTATTTAACCCATTACCTATTTATTATAAACTCTAATTTTATATAAAACAATATTACGTTTTATTATTTGTACATGCGGTTTGTGTAATATCTTTAATAGCCAATTAAATGGAATATCATAGAGAAAACGATAATACATATTATAACGTGCATATATCGGTTCCGGGTGTTTATCATTACGCTATATTATATTTAGGAAAAGTCGAGAAAAGTTCAAAGAGAATGGTACTATTAGCGCTATTAGTCTGGATTTACAAAATACTTGTCACATTTATCGTATACTTAGGATTGTTTATGTGTTGTCCGGCAACGAAAATTCGTATAATTTTTAATTTTTAAAGTTGTAGTCTGCAGATCCGGGTTGAATTGTGCAGGACCGAGGCTATTTTTTCATAGAAATGTTGCGGAAATTATTGTTTTAATAACATCTATAAGCGCATATTGTCTATTGAAATGTTAAATTAACATATATTTGGGAAATAAATGTACTCTAGAAAATCAACTAAATATTAAATTTGAATTAATTTGCTTTTTAAACCAGCGCAAGAGATGAGACTGAAACGATCAAAATAGTACATTACGATATAAGTGCGTAAACTAGGTGATTCCCATGATTCCAGCACGAGTCACTTATATGTGCATGCGTGTCGTATATTATTTTTCATAACGAACTAAGGAACATTCGGTTAGCAAAGGCACATGACTGACTGAATTAGTGAACTCCCGGATTACCGCAAAAGGCATACATTGCCAAATTTGTAATTACCATTTTGCACACGCAGTATATGAACATTCGAGTTTCGCGCCAATACGGGAATGTATTTTGTGCATTCGTTTGCGTTCGCACAATCAAAATTTGCGCACAAGGAGAGTCCAGATCCTTTAGGAAACGGATCCTTACCAAACTCTAGGATATCATTTCTACTATAAAAATATAAATTTAATAATTTCTTTAAGCCGAAATTTTATGTAATTTATATTTCTTCCGTAACTTTTAACCAAATTAAGATATTTGACCTTTTTAAAAAAAACATCTCTACTCAATCTCATTTTTCTTTTAAAATTTGTTTTGAATGTATATCTTTAATTATTTCCGAGTTATAAGCAATCAAAGTCAATGGTTTTTTTAGCGAGATTCTTCGTTTTTTGCTTATGTATGTCATAAAAAAGGGCATTGGGATCTAAAACTCTATCTTTCTTCATATTTTTATAGCATATATCATATCCTAGAGTTTGGTAAGAATCCTTTTCCCAAAGGGTGTGGCTTCTCTTTGTGAGTTAGGAAAAATGTTTTGCAGACATAGGTATAATAAATTAAAGTATTTGTCACAAAGAAACTGGTTGAAAGAAAGAAATGGCATTTGTTATGCATAATTTAAATTGATTACCTATATATCCATGGCTTAGTTTTGTCTAATTCAATCTTTATTTATGCTAAATCTCATTACCTATAAATAATGGCACTACTTGTGTCAATGATATATAGGATCTGTCCTCTGAAGAATATTGTTTAAAATAAATTAATATTTAAGAATATATGTATATTATGTTTTATATATAATCAAATTTGTGCTTCTTTGGCGAAATCGACTGTTCCACACCTCGGGTTCACGTTGTGAAGTGCATGGAGAAACATCTATCCGATTCTAAAAGCCGGACGAGCTGATGGGTCACTCATCCAAGTACTAATCACAAGGTGCGTCTCCGCTACCGCGTAGGTTCCATTTAAGAAAATCAATTTGTTTCGATGTTTGGGTCTACGCAATGTGATCTAAATTTAAAGAAGGGATAATCACCCATACAGAGGTAACACCATAAAAACCCGACATAACGAAGATATATAGTAATCGGAAGCTGGCAAAGCTTAACTAAAACAATTCATAAAATGTTTTGATATCATCTATTAAATATCTGAGACATTTTTTCCGAAACGTCTTTCCTAAACATCAGAAAAAGATCAGATTAGTATACCGCGTTAGTAAGCAACTGAAATACTCCATTTAAAGTACAAGTAAAATACGTCAAACTAAATGTTTAAAGAGTGCGAGAGAAAGGGAGAGGGACAAAGGGACGAAGAGCAGTGGCTAATTTTCATACAAACAGTAAATTTGCAGTGTGGGCGTAGCGATAAGAACTGAAACGGCAGCAGAAGCAAAGCCCCAAGCGAAAATTTTCTCTCTCACTCTTTCTCTCTCTCTCTCTCTCTCTCTCTCTCTCTTTGTATATCCATCCTCGCGAGATAGTCATCGCGCGCGCATGCAATTCTCGCAAGGGGGACGAGATATAAACTGCATGGCAGGTGCAAATTAAACTGGCAAGGTCACGTATGCGCGAGTCCAGAAGGGATTATACGATCCACGTTTCGCGCCTGTATATATAATAAATAAAGAGAATAAAATAATAAAAAACGAAAGGACCGAGAGGGTAAATGAATGTAATTTACTACATAGCGCGCGTAGAGTCTTTTATGGTATGTATAGTAATACACCTCAGGTGACGTTTGCGATTTTACTTCCTTTCGCGCGATCATGAAAAAGTTGTTAATCGTTTGCACTTCTACTCGTTTGTTGTTAATCTTGTTGCTCCTCCTGTGTATCAATATCTTTGTGTATCTTTGTAATTACTTCTTATCATAAATGTTCATAAAGAAATAATTTTTCTAATTATTGGATTAATCACTACGACCTATCGTTTGACCATCAGTGCTAATATTTGAACAAGTCCGTGTATACGACGTAGAATAAATGTACTTAAAGTACTTCTATTCCTGATCATGTAAATATAAATAATAATAACAACAAATAATAATATCGACATATAAAAATGACATAGAATCGTATAAAGTATAATAATTCAAGTCATTAATCCATATATTACTTGGAAATATTACATTTATTATTTATACTTATAGGTATGATCGCAAATCGGGTACGATACGTACCCGGTGATTATATAATTTAAATATACAAATTTACTTAAAACACGGAAATTGTTATTATTATTCGGTTCAACAAGATCATTAAGATATGATGTAGATAACAAACTAATTAATCTGGTGTAGAAGAAAGGAATGTTAATCATTCACGGGCTTGAGAGCGAGAAATTCGCGAGATGAATAATTGACGAAATGGTCATAAACGATACATCCCCTAGAATTCGCGCAATAACCCATGGGCAAACTATCGAATAGTACGTATATATATATATATATATGTATATAGTTATACACGTAAGGTTAGGTATACCTCGGAGGTCAGCGGTGCCTGTGGCGAACGAACTCCCGGGTGCTGGCGTAATTGGTAAAGATTACCCGGGGGAGATATTGCCCTCGGCAGTGTCGGCGCCGGAATATATATATATCTACCGGGTTTCTCAGCCACTATCGTCCTTCATTATCGGCTGATTGAAAACTATTGCGAGCTTTCGGCGGGAAGGAAGTCGCTTAGGTGTAGCTCAGATAAATCGGTACTCGGTGACGCGCTTCATTATTACTCGCACCTATTTACGAGACCCTGGTGATTGAAATTCACTCCGAATACCACCAACTTCCAATCGACCCTCGTCGATTTAACATTATGTTTTTTTACATGTAACAATTTCATTTATTTATTTATTTATTTATTCAATATCGCGGGGTTTTAACAACCCAAGAATAATATTTCTATAGGGTTTGCGCTAAGAATTAATATCCAATCGGAATTGAGTGAATTGTTTATACTTTAATTGAAGATCAGTTAATTTCGTGATATATAGCAATAACGCATGAAAATCATAATTTGAATAACAACGTATATATTTATAGATACATTTTGTAAATGGCGAACATATGTACCGGGAGAACATTAAAATAATATTGGTGATGCCAAAATTTTGTATACAAGTGTATAATGAACTGAATATTTGAAAATTCGATTATAGATAGTTTGATCAATCCCGCACATTTGCCTGTATTAGTACAAATATAGTTAATTTGGCAATTAAAATCCAAAGACGAGTGAAAAATTTCAGCCAAAACTTTAACATCTTATCAACTTTGTTAAGAATTAACCAGATAATTATAAACTTGTGGGATTTTTTTTTCTTTTAAAATTGTTGAAAAATTATGATTTCCAATGAAATTTGTTTAAAAATGCAGGAGACTTAAGCTTACCGAGTAAGTTGTCGTTAAACAATTATACCGGCGTTGTCTATGTTGGTATAAAAAATAGTAACGCCAAAAGGTAGACTAACCGATTATTTTGACCTCTCATATACGTAAAATATAAATATTAAATATTACGAATAAAAGCGTCGTTTTATAAATATATAATAATATATAATGAAAATTCACGAGTTAAACTCGAGTTAAATACATATTATTCGATCATGAATTTATCTAAAAATAGAAGTAAACGGTTACTCAGATCTTGGCAACATCCCGTTACATCCAATTTTATAGACTTCCCACGTATTTACGATGAGCGAAAAATTGATTTCCAAACGGTTCAAACTAGCAGGCCAATTAACCACCATCCAGAATCGTTCCTCCTTCGGTACACACGCACGCGCGCGCGCGCACACACATAACATACATGACTACATATAAAACAAATTCCTTCACCCTAATAACAATCAACGAGCCGATGCAAGTATAAACTCCGTCGAAAAACCCGTTAGGTATAAACTCAGAAAACCAACGTCCAACCGCAAACGGCGAAACCACAACATTCGTCGCCTCTCAGTGAATTGTTTCACGCTTCTGGCTCGCTATTTAATTGACGAGTCTCAGTGCCACCTCTAATTTCGCCGGGAGCGAACAATGTCCACTTGTAGACCAAGAAATCCTTCGTATATATATATATATTCAATTTCGCAGTATATAGAAATACCGGAATATCTTATAAAGGGTTTTCGCGTGTACATCGCGTGCACGTGCGCGAGACTATCGTCAAAGTATCTAGAAGGACACGGGGAAGAAGAATCCGTTATCCGACAATGCCGTTTTCTTGAGAATCTTTGGGATATTTTATATAGACGGACCGAGTCGATATCCATCGAAGATTCAGGTTAGTTGAATATTGATGCACATAATTTTTCAGACAATTTTTCCTCCGAGATTTTCCCCTTTGACATTCGCAATATATATATATATATCTACAACAACATATCGCGATAACGCAATATTACACTTGTTATCGAGTGATTTTTTCGTTTCCGTCAACTCGATTCACGTTTTCGTCGGGAAATCAAGGGAATCGATAATCTTGGGTTATAAATCAAAGCTCCGCGTAGAGTTAAGGAACAAATGCACTATATCTTGCGTTTATGCTTGCGAAGCTTTATTCACCGAGTGATACAGTTCCAACACGCGCGTTTCGTTATACCCGGGTAATTTCACAAGATTTTCGTATACGCATGGGTTTGACGTTTAATGGCTCAATACGCCCGCTCTGAAATTATACATGCTCGAGTTCTTTATTGAAATATCGTTTTTAATGAGAGACACGTGAATTTTACGATCGCATCTCGCGTGTGCATCTACATAACGATGTGACGTGCGCAACCGTTCACATTTTCATGAACCTTCTTTTCTCGCCCTTTTATTTTACCATCAGTTTCGTTAACTAAATCGTTAACTATTTTCCGTTAAAGAAAAATCATGACAATAATATACACGTGTATTGTCTTACGTAAATCGTAAAAATGTTTTTTCACTCACTTGCCGTTCAGTGTTTATGTGAATGCAGATTTCCCAAGATAAACAACTAATAAATTTAGGTCTATCGAAATATAAATAACGTGTAATTGTGTAATTGTTTCACTTCAAGGTACATATTAAATTATAAAATTAATTGCGGAATTCTTTTTTACCGGGTTGAACAAAAGACGATAGATTATAAGCAAATGCATTCCATCACATTCGATCTGACTTTAATTTTCACCGCTGTCAATCATTTGTTCGCGAGTCACGATATAAATTTTCAATCGGGTAAACGTTATGCTTCGTTTCACAGATGAAAATTTACATTGCGTATCTGAAAATAATTATATTCATTGGCACTACAACAATTAATATATATTTTGTAACATACATATTTTATAATCGTTATATAATCAATTTCGATCGAACTAGTTATAGAATCGGAATACGAATTTATATTATTTCCACGTTATATTTAAAAGTTAAATTAAATATTTTTCTTTAACGCACTCTCATCCATTTTATTTTAATTAGTATTTAGATTATTTATTGTTAGTATTAAAACATTTTATATCTAACTTTTTTCTATTTATTTGAAGGTCTTTACAGTTGCACTTTAATTTTATACGCGTAACAAAACGTAATTGTCTGCAGCCTAGTAACGTTTAAATACCTTAACGACCTAATCACAGGTGTAATAAAACGTAAAAGCTAAGGATTTATAATACGAAAAAGAATATAACTTGATATATTGCCAGAGGGTGCCTACAACTGCGGAAAGCTCGTATATCAAAAATTAAGGGGAGCGAATGTAACTATAAATAGTAACCGCTTATACACATAGATGTATATGAAAACCTCAATGTTTAAGAAACTTTGTTATAAGACAAATAATAAACAAATTTATTACAAATATATATCAATGACACCATCGAATTTCTAATTTTTGGTTATTTACTTACATGATTAGCGAATAATACATTATTCTTTATCAAATTTCTCTTTGTTCAGTCCATGAAACTTTTAAGACCGAATATAAAGGGAAATGTGTGTGTTTCAGCATAAAAAAATCGAATACTAAAAATTTTAAAGACTATTGTCATCATTCGCCTTTTACATAAAATAAAATCGATATTTTGAAGAATCCATTTTTTTAGACTTCCCACGTATTTACGATGAGCGAAAAATTGATTTCCAAACGGTTAAACTAGCAGGCCAATTAACCACCATCCAGAATCGTTCCTTCGGTACACACGCACGCGCGCGCCGTGCACACACATAACATACATGACTACATATAAAACAAATTCCTTCACCCTAATAACAATCAACGAGCCGATGCAAGTATAAGCCGTTAGGTATAAACTCAGAAACCAACGTCCAACCGCAACGGCGAAACCACACATTCGTCGCCTCTCAGTGAATTGTTTCACGCTTCTGGCTCGCTATTTAATTGACGAGTCTCAGTGCCACCTCTAATTTCGCCGGGAGCGAACAATGTCCACTTGTAGACCAGAAATCCTTCGTATATATATATATATATTCAATTTCGCAGTATATAGAAATACCGGAATATCTTATAAAGGGTTTTCGCGTGTACATCGCGTGCACGTGCGCGAGACTATCGTCAAAGTATCTAGAAGGACACGGGGAAGAAGAATCCGTTATCCGACAATGCCGTTTTCTTGAGAATTGGGATATTTTATATAGACGGACGAGTCGATATCCATCGAAGATTCAGGTTAGTTGAATATTGATGCACATAATTTTCAGACAATTTTTCCTCCGAGATTTTCCCCTTTGACATTCGCAATATATATATATATCTACAACAACATATCGCGATAACGCAATATTACACTTGTTATCGAGTGATTTTTTCGTTTCCGTCAACTCGATTCACGTTTTCGTCGGGAAATAAGGGAATCGATAATCTTGGGTTATAAATCAAAGCTCCGCGTAGAGTTAAGGAACAAATGCACTATATCTTGCGTTTATGCTTGCGAAGCTTTATTCACCGAGTGATACAGTTCCAACACGCGCGTTTCGTTATACCCGGGTAATTTCACAAAGATTTTCGTATAGCATGGGTTTGACGTTTAATGGCTCAATACGCCCGCTCTGAAATTATACATGCCTCGAGTTCTTTATTGAAATATCGTTTTTAATGAGAGACACGTGAATTTACGATCGCATCTCGCGTGTGCATCTACATAACGATGTGAAGTGCGCAACCGTTCACATTTTCATGAACCTTCTTTTCTCGCCCTTTTATTTTACCATCAGTTTCGTTAACTAAATCGTTAACTATTTTCCGTTAAAGAAAAATCATGACAATAATATACACGTGTATTGTCTTACGTAAATCGTAAAAATGTTTTTTCACTCACTTGCCGTTCAGTGTTTATGTGAATGCAGATTTCCCAAGATAAACAACTAATAAATTTAGGTCTATCGAAATATAAATAACGTGTAATTGTGTAATTGTTTCACTTCAAGGTACATATTAAATTATAAATTAATTGCGGAATTCTTTTTTACCGGGTTGAACAAAAGACGATAGATTATAAGCAAATGCATTCCATCACATTCGATCTGACTTTAATTTTCACCGCTGTCAATCATTTGTTCGCGAGTCACGATATAAATTTTCAATCGGGTAAACGTTATGCTTCGTTTCACAGATGAAAATTTACATTGCGTATCTGAAAATAATTATATTCATTGGCACTACAACAATTAATATATATTTTGTAACATACATATTTTATAATCGTTATATAATCAATTTCGATCGAACTAGTTATAGAATCGGAATACGAATTTATATTATTTCCACGTTATATTAAAAGTTAAATTAAATATTTTCTTTAACGCACTCTCATCCATTTTATTTTAATTAGTATTTAGATTATTTATTGTTAGTATTAAAACATTTTATATCTAACTTTTTTCTATTTATTTGAAGGTCTTTACAGTTGCACTTTAATTTTATACGCGTAACAAAACGTAATTGTCTGCAGCCTAGTAACGTTTAAATACCTTAACGACCTAATCACAGGTGTAATAAAACGTAAAAGCTAAGGATTTATAATACGAAAAAGAATATAACTTGATATATTGCCAGAGGGTGCCTACAACTGCGGAAAGCTCGTATATCAAAAATTAAGGGGAGCGAATGTAACTATAAATAGTAACCGCTTATACACATAGATGTATATGAAAACCTCAATGTTTAAGAAACTTTGTTATAAGACAAATAATAAACAAATTTATTACAAATATATATCAATGACACCATCGAATTTCTAATTTTTTGGTTATTTACTTACATGATTAGCGAATAATACATTATTCTTTATCAAATTTCTCTTTGTTCAGTCCATGAAACTTTTAAGACCGAATATAAAGGGAAATGTGTGTGTTTCAGCATAAAAAAATCGAATACTAAAAATTTTAAAGACTATTGTCATCATTCGCCTTTTACATAAAATAAAATCGATATTTTGAAGAATCCATTTTTTTTTCTTCCGTATAAAGTTATAAAACCGCAATTTTTCGAGCGTATACGCCATCCAGTTTCCGCAGGTATTATCTTTTGATTTTATATTCGTCGCGTTTAGCATTCAGCATTTTAACGGTTAGTTAAAGTACACCGAGCAAGTTTCCGGCAAAGTTTTGAGGTACAAAGTTATAAATCAATCGTATAGAATGAGCATCCCATACGCCTCTCTGAATTACAACAATCTGTCGACGTGACGGTCTTAAATCTCCACAGCTTTCGGCGCATCGATATACGCGCTTTATTTCTTATCACCCCAACGAAATGAAGAGGTATTCCGTTGGTCTTCTTCGTTTCTATTCTTAGCTCTTTTTTTCGGATCGCCATTAAGTTTGCTTCCATCCCTGATGGATTTTTCTCACCTTTTTTTCTCGATTTTCTTTGGTGCTTTTCTTCCTCGAGGATCATTGTGTAAGAATCTCTTTTGTTCGGTTACGGATGGAAATGTCTTACTTATTTTTTACTTCTTTTTACGTTAACTTGCTTTCTTCTTTGTCAGTAATGTAAATGTAACATTTTTTTTTAATTCCACCCGTCTTTGTTTATAAGCAAAAGTATATTTTACGAAGAATGATTTATTTTAGCACTGAATAAAAACGTATTAATTACTGAATTTTACAATTATTTCCAACGTTATTTTAATCTATCGCCTTGTCCTTATTCAACAATATTGCTTCGCAAGCATGAATAATTTATATTAAAACACCCATCATTTATATTAATACTCCCATAAATATTTGTTAAGAAGACCAGCCAGTGTTAAAATTTAAAAAAGCTATTCAATATTAACAATTAATAATTCTTCTCATAACAATTGAAAACAGTTCTTAATTTTTTAAAACAAATTATATTATTATTAACATTTATTTAAAAGTTTTCGGACAATTTATGTCACATAACTATTTTAATAAATTATGAGATGAGACATATACTCGGTTTTTTTTCTATAAAAGACTTACCGAAGGATATCTCAGGAACCACTTCATCGAATAGGCTGAAATTTTAACAGTAACTTTTAAATATGACTTTAATCCACTTCAATGGAACAGACTGTGTTAACTTTGTAATATAAAAAATTATGCTTACCAAATTAATTAACAAATATAAAAATTATATAAAAAAACAGCTAAATAATTTTTTTATAAAAATTAAGATCTTTATTGAAATTCTGTTCCGCTTAAGTGGATTTAAATCATATTTAAAAGTTTCTGTTAAAATTTTAGCCTATGCAATGAAGTGGTTCGATAAAGATACCCTGCGATCACCAGAAATTGTTCTATCTTTTGGCCATTCACCATAAAATTGAGACGACTTATAGTCAACGTATAATTGCAAATTTTACCAGGGATTATGTGACATAAATTGGCCAAAAAATATTTTAAGAATAGTTAATAGTAATATAATTTGTTTAAAAAATTGAGAAACGTTTTCAATTGTTATGAAAAATTTATTAATTCATAATATTGAACAGTTTTCTTTAATTTCAACACTGGCTGGTCTTCTTAACAAATATTTCGAAACCTTTTTTTAATAAAATTATTTAAAATAAATGTTATAATAAATTTGTTTTTTTTAAAATAAAATTGTTTAATTCTCTTAACAATAAATTTTTTTATTAAATAAACCATTTTGATTATATTTATAAAAATTCTGTAATTCCGACTGAAAATGTCAGTCAATATTATTGGATTATTGTTGAGTTGATAAAACGTATAAGTAATTGAAAACGAAAGAGTCGATAATCCGCCATCCTGCGTGACACCGTAAAATTGAACTTCACAATAAAATTGTTGCCTGTATATGTCACATCTATAAAGTAACTTTACTACTTTATCTTTCAATTTATATAAATATATATTTTTTCTCATAACTTATATTTTATATAAATAAATAACATTTCTTGTAATAAAGAAATTCGAAGGGATTCATTTATTTAAAAAAAAAAGTTGTAAAAAATAATGTTCCTAACAACTTATTACGTTAAATTATGAAATACGTTATAGTTTATTGCAAGGATAGTTTTGAAAGAAATTATTAGTAATCGTAATAATAATTAATATCAATAATCATATAAAATATTGAAATGTCAATTTCATGATTCTTATATTTATAAATACGTTTAGATGTACGATGATAAATTAGATAATAATGCATATATAATGTGATTCTTCTGAGCTTAAGAGTGTCAAAGTCGTTGTGACCACTTTATCTTTTTACTGATCCTCTCTTAATCCGGTACTATAATTACCTTTACTAAAGAAAGATATATCGCTTACGCATCTTAATTTTCAAAAAAAAAGTATTGAAAAAATCGTTACATTCCACCAAGCTATACGTTATCGATCTCATTACGATTCTCCTTCACCAGACTCATTTCATCGGGGTCAAAGACTCGGGAACTTGGAATCCTCGACGTTCCTTTCGATTACGCATTGAAAACCATTAATCACTCGTTGCTCACAAATCACATTACGCTATAGCTGACTTTCTTACTTGGCTCTACACTTTCCGTGGATGCTATTTTTTATAAGCACATTATAAAAAAAGATAACTAATCCTACACTTGGTTCGTAAAGGTAAGGGAATTTTATCAAAGGATACAATAATCTAATGAAAGAATTTCATCTTATAGTATAGCATTAACCCTAAGAGTCACGACTTCTTTTACCTCAGAAATAAGAATCACGATGTTCATTCATCTATCTACTGCAGTTTAAAGGAAAAAAAAGTAAAATTAGTATTTTATTGAATACACATATGTATTTCGAGACTACATTTGTTGAATTAAATGATCAGCTATTCACTAAAAAAAGTATCAAGGTTAAATTTAAAAATAATACAAAATAATCAGCTCTACAATTATATATATATATATATTATATATGTCCTCTGTAGAGTATAATTTTAAGGGTCAAGTTAAGATAAAGTGTTTTTGAAGAATACAAATAAAATGTACAGTAAAATTGTATTAAGCTTTAGAAACTAATATTTAAACAAATTAAACACATATAAAGTTTGTCATACTTGATTGCAAACGGCTCTTTTTTCCGGGGATAAAAACATTCTTAAGAACCGACCCTCGAAAGACTAAACGTTCGATTAAGCACGGATATAAGACGCACTCGGTGACACCTCATTTTTCCACGTCGTTCGAGATGCCGCATCGCCCCTAAAACACTCGAGAACCACGTCTTTCAATCTATCTCGAACCTGGTTAATTGGATTTCCTCCCTTTTTTCCTATACGAGCGATTCGAAGGTCTCGCGTTCTCCCAACGTTTTTCTTACACATTGTTTCGGACGAAACCAAAAATTATAAACTTTTTAATTCCACAAAATTAGTTGTATCAGGTTGCAAAAGCGATATGTCGTATGCAATAGGCAATTCTTTCTTTCAAGCAATTTCTACCTCTATTGAGAGACTATTTTGCGGCAATAGGTATATACTTCTAGTTTAGTTATTTATATTATTATTGTAGAGGTAGTTTATTCATTGGAAGCAAATACACATTGCACTATCCTTAAAGTAGTAAACAATAAAAACTTGTTCTAAAACAATAAAAACATAGAATATGAGAAAAAAAAAGTATCAACTTGAAATAAGGAAATGCGCATATATAATATATACGTAACAATATTTCGCACCCAAGAGTCTCCGAGTAATTGTATAGTCATTTTTTCTTATATTAGCAAGACGTTGTTGGACTCGTAGCAAATATTTATCGACGATATATCTCTCGTAGAACGTAAAAATGTCTTTGCGGACGCCTGTAAAGTCTCTCTATGATTCTCTACTAAGAAGCAACAGAAATCCCATGACTTACTTTGCGATACACCGACGTTGCGATGATTTTACGAAGTCGTACTGTCGCGTTATGCTCTCGACTCTGATAGGATAGATTGACGTTACGACGCTCAGTTTGAGGTTTTAAGATTCACATATACGAAGGTGCAATTTACGATTCTACTGAATTACCGATCTAAAGTATAAAATCGTTAAATCAGCTTCTATTCACAAAAGATGCTTAAATATTTGCCAAAGACATGAAAGCATTACATAAACCGCGCGAAACTGGTTACATATCGTCGTGTACTTAACTATGATTATAAATTTTTACAGTGGATCCTCACATTTTTATTACACTTTTATGTATAATATAGCTACATTTACTTACTGGTTAAATTAAACTTTTTGTTTCGTAGATGTATATCCTTACGTAATAAAAAAAGAAATTCAGGAAGATTGTAAAGTTTACTTTTGGAAAGGGTTGGTGTAAATATTTTATACCCAACAATTACGAGTGACAATTTAACTGAAGCGAATCAAATGGATACGAGATAATGTACATTTCAATTTTCCAGATGAAAAATCTAATTTAACGCGCATTCACGATCTCGTGCGCATCTCATTATAGTATTCTTCAAAACAGGTAACGATGTAATATCTCGCTGAACTTACCGCACTAACTTTCTCATCTACATAAGTTCATTTTTTGTTTTATATATATATACACACACATACGAAGAGCTTTTGAAAGCATTGTATTAAATTACTTATATTAGTAACTTCTCCAAGACCAATCTATAAATGTTTATTATTACTAAGCAGAAAATAAAATAATTTGCCGTAGGACAAATTGTGTAACTAAATATTTTTAATTACTTTCATTTCCCAATATTGTAAGTCATCAATTATATAATTAATCGTTAAATATTTTCCAAAGAATGTCGTTAAATGAAGACGTTTACAGAAGAATCGTATCGAGATACTCGATAACCGAGGTACTGCATTTTTAAAGTACTCAATCATTTTGATTCTCAAAGATGACCTGCATTTAAAGGATGATCGCTCAACCTCGCAAACGTAAATTTAACGTGTATAAGAAAATATAGCCACGAATAAGCATAATTACTAAGGCAATTGACAGAATCTCGCGCGTTTATTCCATGCCCTCGAGATTATAACCCCCTCGCACCTCCCCCTACACATCTTATCTCGTTTTTCTGTAGACAGTTTCTAACAGCTATATATATATATATATACGCGTAGAATTCTCAGTACTGTTTTCATTATTTTTTACTTGAACGCTTGATGCTCACGTGCAAAGTGTCGAAATGATAAAATTACTTGAAGATAACAGGTTGAAGTCCGGGTTACCATTAAGAGGTGGACGAGTAGTCGTGCAATTACATACGGCTGTTTTTATCCTTGTCAAATTGTTTCTAAATAAAATGTTTCTATATCTTGTTCCGAAAATGTAAAATGTGTAGTCTGCGTAATATTACTTATGTATACGTGATATTGTGTGGATAATACTTGCGGTACACAAGTGCATGCATATATAGGTATATATATATATATACACACATACACGAGAGCGAAAGAGATTCTACGCACATAATAATTATATTAATGATCAAACTTGTGTATTCTAAATTGCTTTTGAAGCGTTTAAGCTGTACGAGCTGTATTCGGGTAATTAGCAAACTTTCCAACAAAATGTTGAGTTGTATTTATGAAATTTAATTTCAAACTAATAGTAATTGAAGTTGAGCAATTGCTTCGTCTAATGAGTCCAGAGCCGCGTGTTATTCCAACGATAAAGAAAATGTTTAACTTACACACACATGTATATCTATATATAACATACATCATTTCGTAAAATACGTGTAAAATAAAAATTTCAAGGAAATTCTGGAGCGCAACCTATATAAATAATTCATCGAACGCAATAAAATGTTGGATACAAATATTATAAATATTACGTCAGTACACGTTTATTTCCATCAATTGAATATACACAGGTATATACGTAAATGTAACAAATGCAATCTCAACACGCCTCCTTAATTGCCTCCAACATCTTACAAACTAAGGAATATCCACTTTACATATTCCAGAATCTCCTCTTAATTACACTTTCCGAACCTCAGGAATAATATTACTTCCTACCTGTTTCTCTGCTTTAGTGCTTTGGAAAAACAAAAGTATCCTTAGTGCTAAATATTGTGAGTTCTCTAGATCAATGATATATATATATATAGTAAAATTGTTTTACGTTGAATTATATTATTCAAATTTTATGGGTAAATTTAAAATTTTAGTTTAAAAATATAAGTATGACCTAATTATTCTAAAGAGAATGCACTGATTTGCATCAACAACTCGTATCTCGCACTTTTTTACGAAATTCCAATTTGTGAATTTTTTTTATAAAATGGAACTAAACCTCCTCGTACATCCTTTTTCTCCATTTTTATAATAAATGTAACTTAAACGTACATAGAAATATACGTATTACGAATCTGTGTTAGTTAAATTAGAAAAAGAGACAATTTTTGGTATCATCATCAGAGGTGCATTCTTAAATCTGAAGGAATATTAAAACCGCAGAAAAATGCATTGTTTCGCGATGCTGGGAGAACAAGCATTAAATGAAAGGCGCGCAAGTGCGGCGAACTCGTTCCGAAGAAAAGGGATATACAAAAAGAGAAAGAAACAGAAAGAGAGAGAGAGAGAGAGAGAGAGAGAGGTTGCGAAGAAAGAGGAAAATAAATAGACGAGTTCTTGTGCATGTCCATACGCGGAATCGCGTTGACCCTCGGTTCTCCTCGTTTCTTCCGCGCCGCCTTTTGCATCCCGTGTAGTAGCCACCGTTTGCCCATTCCCTTCTGCCTCCAACTTGTACCTCAACTCTGTACGTATATATATATGATATGTATATACACCAACACATTTGCCATCTTCATTCGTTTCGTTTACCAAGGAATTTTACTTAAAAACTTACTTATGAATAATCAAAAAGTCGTTAAATTGACTACTTATGAATTTAAAGAAAAATGTGAAAAATGTATGAAACACGATAGTAGCGATTTTGGGGGGCATAAATTAACCGATTTTTTTAATCGACGGAAAATAATTAAGTGGTTACTATCTGTAAAATAACCATTTTTAACCTCAACGATATAAATATTGTCAAATTTCTACCAGTGGGTAAATATTTCGCGGTGCAGTTATAAACATATTTTGCAGAGGCGCATTATTATTTATTTATTAAAATATGGAATTAAAACTCACGCAAGGGTTAAAAGGAATGACAATACAATTCACCAAAGTTTCATTTGCTAACACGGAAAGAATTCAATGGAAATTATACACATGTGCGTAAACCATCTCTTGAAGATACTCAAATTTCCATCAACTATACGGATACACGTACAATCCGCAATATCTCGCAACGCAAAGTATAAGTGCGTTACTTAAATTTCCTCGGTCTGGAAACATACGTATGGCTTGGCATCGACACTTTATCATCCTTGCACATACACATAAAATATGCAAAAAAGGGGCTCTCTCGGTGTTTAAACCTTTCTTCCATCCAAGTTCGCATTATCGAAGGTGAACAGGCTCCATATAACGATTTTCAATACATCCGTGGTTCGAGAACAAAAAAAATAATAATAAGAAATTTACAAGAGAGAATGTTTGCGCGCTTTATTTTAATGCGATGCGCTCGCGCGCGCGCGTGCCTGTATATAATACGATGGGATTATTGTTGTAACGTATATATCGAATATGGAGTGAAATTATTTGAACGAAGGTCGTTAAATCTCACCGGATAAATGATCCTCCGTTTCGAAATATACGGCGAGTCGAAACTTTTGTTAACGGAGATTTTGATAAATTTTATGCCTTCGTGTACGAGTGTACGCGCGTGTGTGTTTGTATGTATGTAGACAAGTGGTTTATTTTGACACCAAGTCTAACGTGTTTATTGGACAAAACCATTCGGAATTACACTTGTAAAATGATAATTCGTACGTGTCCGAAAATTGAAAAGTTAAACGATCGCGTGAAATACTGACCATTAAAGTAAACAGAGTTTCCTTTTAAATATATTAATTATTATTTCCAATTTACAATAAACTATATCTGGGGTGTCGAATGTATTTTTATACGATGCTGTTCTTTTTTATAAAACATTTACGAGTAACAATTGACAATCAGCAATTTACTAAACATTTTGTTAATTATAAACAAGGCGTATAATGCATTTTTTTATTAGTTCATAATATGTATCCAATAGTTTATTTCTAATTAATTATAACTATTGACAATACGTGAACAACGGTTGGGATTTATGTAGAACTATATTCTCTAGCGATTAAAAAAATATCGTATGAAACATTTATCGATGTATTAAAAAGCAATATTTTGTCGATCTTAGTGCGACCACAGTTTTTTAATTAAATGCCGTCGTTTCGATGATTATTCGTTATCCTCTTTGGACTACACCTTTATAAATCGAATAAATTTGTTTAAACATAAAATGAATGTATAAATATTAATTGTAAGCCTTATACCAAATAACATTTCACTCCCGATTCGTCAATACATTGAGCTTTAAACGTTGAATTTTTTATTGTCTTAGTAACTTCATATTATCGAAAAGAAAAATCTAACCTCTATAGTACGAAGAGCTTCATACTATTGCAGTCAGCGCTTCGTATCCCACTACAGCTTGTACAGAAATTTTGAAAGTATGTATTACTAAATAGTGTAAGACTATGGCTCTTCTACAAATACACCAGAGATGCCGAACTTTTGCATATAGCGCCGCTATAGACCAGGGGTGCGCTCGCACTAACTACAGTTGTAAGACGCATCTCCCGCTTCGGTATATGTCGCTTA
Source organism: Theocolax elegans (assembly GCA_026168455.1). NCBI lineage: Eukaryota > Metazoa > Arthropoda > Insecta > Hymenoptera > Cerocephalidae > Theocolax > Theocolax elegans. The sequence goes on from CM047428.1 coordinate 9,325,137, forward strand.
CAACGGAGTATTAAGTCACACCTTCCGCGCAATCTCATAGAAAGTATCTTTTTATTTAATTCAATGCTTATCTTAATAAAAATTGAAACCGAACACAATTTCGGTTGATATAAAATATTTATTGTGTATTTTTGTTGTTATTTTTTTTATTATCATTTAACGCCAGTTCGCGATGTTTTGTTAAGAAAGCACTTGGTCAAAAATACCTACATTTCCCCAATGGTGCTCGTCTCAATCGGCAGACTGTGCGCGAACCTGGGATTACTCGTTGCGTAAAGTACTGTTATACATAAACCCCGAAGACCCCGAAAGTGCACACTTTATAAAAAAGAATCGTTTATATATATATATATATATATATATTATGGGGTATTCCACGTGAAGTGGTCCGATCAAAATTTTAAAATGCCCCAAATTTTGGGTACACATTGCAAATGTTTTTCATAATACAGAAAAAAATTTTTAGGTACTGGAATTTATTAGTTCAAAAGTTATTCTAACCTCAAAAAGTGAACTTTTTTCCAGTTTTTTCACTCCAGCTGGGTTCATCGCTATTTAACTCAAAATCTATCAACTTTTACTATAGAACATTATATGTAACATTCGTTTGCTAATTATGTCTAGAATTTATCCTTCTGGGTTAGAATTTCTAATTTCAAGGTAAATGTTAGATAAACTACATGTCAATATTCAACTTAAAAAAAATCTAACTTCGCCACAATTGATTTTTTTATCCAAAAGTCCAAAAGAAGCTTGGAGCAATACCTTTCAAATGGTCTGTAGCATTTTTATGGCCTTCAATTCTGCAAAAAGTTATGATAATTTAAAGAAAGACAAAAACTTCACAAAAATTAACATGGTATTTCCCATTTAAATTTTAAAAAAAATTTGTCTTTCATTAAATTATCATAACTTTTTGCAGAATTGAAGGCCATAAAAATGCTACAGACCATTTGAAAGGTATTGCTCCAAGCTTTCTTTTGGACTTTTGGATAAAAAAATCAATTGTGGCGAAGTTAGATTTTTTTCAAGTTGAATATTGACATGTAGTTTATCTAACATTTACCTTGAAATTAGAAATTCTAACCCAGAAGGATAAATTCTAGACATAATTAGCAACGAATGTTACATATAATGTTCTATAGTAAAAGTTGATAGATTTTGAGTTAAATAGCGATAAACCCAGCTGGTGTTGAAAAAAACTGGAAAAAGTTCACTTTTTGAGGTTAGAATTACTTTTGAACTAATAAATTCCAGTACCTAAAAATTTTTTTCTGTATTCTGAAAAACATTTGCAATGTGTACCCAAAATTTGAGGCATTTTAAAATTTTGATCGGACCACTTCACGTGGAATACCCCATATATATATATATATATATATATGGGCTATTTCACGTCAAGTGGTACGATGAAAATTTTAAATCGCTCCAAAATTTGAAAACAGGCTGGAAATATCTTTCAGAAAATAGAAAAAATTTTTAGGTGTTAAAAATAATTTGCCTAAGAGTTATTCCACCATGAAAAATGGAAATTTTTCAATTTTTTAGAAAAATTTCTATTTTCAAAGCCATTTATCTCAAAATCTATTGATTTTTTTGAAAAAACATTAAAAACAACTTTTGTTCAAAATAATCTTTAGAACTTATCTACCTAGGTTACAATTCTTAATTTTAAACTCTCGAAGAGATAGGACACCCGGAAATATTGAATATCAAAAAAAGGCGACCACGCCACAATCGATTTTGATCTAACACCGCTCAAAAGATCACATTTTTTCGAGAGCTTTCGAATGGCGGTGGTTAGATTATTGGCCAAGAACCTTTGGTGTAAGGTACACGTCTGGGATCGAACCCACGACCCTCGGTGTGAGAGTCGGGAGCTCTACGCATGAACCACCGCGGCTCTCACTATATATATAATATATAAATATTTCGCCGCCGCCGCCGCCGCCGCCGCCGCCGCCGCCGTGTCTAAGAATTCAGGATTCAACATATATATATATGTTTATATATATATGTCATATATATGTTATATATATATGTATATATATGTCATATATATGTTATATCTCTCTATAATATATAAATATTCGCCGACGACGCCGCCTCCGCCGTGTCTAAGAATTCAGAATTCAACATATATATATATGTTTATATATATATGTTATATATATATATATATGTTATATAATATGTCATATATATGTTATATATATGTCATATATATAAGTGTGTGTGTGTGTGGTGTGTGTGTGTGTACGTCTTATTTGTTTTTTCAAGAATAGATAATATATGTATTTTTTCCGTGCGCAAAAAAAAGTTGTGAATATAACTTGAAAGAATGTATATTAGTTTACTTATTCCTGATAAAACTCATAAAATAAAAACGGACCTAAAATTTAATGTAATGTTTTTAAAAATATGCACAATTTTAAGAAGATTAAAATAAATATTAATCAAGTATAACATACACTTTTCCAAATATCTATATGTGAAATATACAATAAATTAAAAATTGATACATTAATTATTGCATTTTAAGATAATTCTATTATAAACAGTAATGGCAAAAGAAAATTCAAATTTAACAGAGGCAATATAAAATACGAATTACTTTTCAAAATTTTTTGAAATTTATTATTTTAGTAGTATTTAATTTAAATATTATTCAAATCAAAATTTAAAAATTGTATGGATATATAAGTAAGTAGATTACGTATATTTATATAAAACAATATCTTAAATAACAAGTATGTATTTATTAGAAACAAAAGGTTATTTAAGGAATGCCTTTGTTTATAATAATTAAAATAAATATATGGGCTCTGTAAACTAAAGGGAAAAATAAATTGGATATAATTATGGATTAAAACGCAAATTTTGAAAGCGGGTGCAAATTACGATTTACGGGAGAAATGGAAGAAGAAACAGGTTTTTATTTATATACCGCTAAAATGTTATAAATAATTCTTTAAGCTAATACAAAAATTAATTTAATAAGAAGAAAGTTTTATTACTCTTAAAGCATAAAATATTAATGACATGGAGAACTCTTGGCGATGACTTAAATAAATTAATTTAGGAGGTAAAGTTCTATTAAATCCGTTTCAAATAATCTAAAATTTTAATAGGTTTTACTAAATACTACAATGAAGTATATGCACTTTACTATTTTGGTAAGTTAATTGTTCATTACCATATATATGGGCTATTTCACATCAGTGGTACGATGAAAATTTGAAATCACTCCAAATTTTGTGAACAGACTGGAAATATCTTCCAGAAGATAGAAAAAAAATTTGAGGTTGTTAAAAATAATTTGCCTAAGAGTTATTCCACCATGAAAAATGGAAATTTTTCAATTTTTTAGAGAAATTATTATTTTCAAAGCTATTTATCTCAAAATCTATTGATTTTTTTAAAACTACATTATAAACAACTTTTGTTCAAAATAATCTTTAGAACTATCTACTTGGGTTACAATTCCTGATTTTAAAATCTCGAAGAGATAGAACGCCCGGAAATATTGAATATCAAAAAAGCCGACCACGCCACAATCGATTTTGATCTAACACCGCTCAAAAGATCACATTTTTGAAACACAAACACCAAATTTTTTTAAAATTTAAATGGGAAATACCATGCTAATTTTGTGAATTTTTTGTCTTTCTTTAAATTATCATAACTTTTTACGGAATTGAATGTCATAAAAAGCTACAGACTATTTGAAAGGTATTGCTCCAAGCTTTCTTTTAGACTTTTGGGTAAAAAAATCAATTGCGGCGAACTTACACTTTTTTTAAGTTGAATATTGACATGTAGTTTATGTAACATTGACCTTAAGATTAGAAATTCTAACCCAGAAGGATAAATTCTACACATAATTAGCAACGAATGTTACATATAATGTTGTATAGTAAAAGTTGATAGATTTTGAGGTTAAATAGCGATAAACCCAGCTGGTGTTGAAAAAAACTGGATAAAGTTCACTTTTTGAGGTTATAATAACTTTTGAGCTAATAAATTCCAGTACCTAAAAATTTTTTTCTGTATTCTGCAAAAAAATTGGCAAAGTGTACTCAAATTTGGTGCATTTTAAAATTTTGATCGGACCACTTCACGTGGAATACCCCATATATATATTATATAATATTACACCTTTGGTGTAAGTTATGTCCTAAAATACGTGAAAATTAGTGATTTTATGAGGTTTATGAGGCATAACTTACAACAGCGGTCTTGGCCAATAAGCTAACCCAAGCCATTCGAAAGCTCGCGAAAAATGTGAACTTTTGAGAGGTGTTAGATTAAAATCGATTATGGTGTTGGTAGCCGTTTTTTGGATATTCAATATGTCCGGGTGTTCTATCTCTTCGAGATTTTAAAATTAAGAAATGTAACCAGGGTAGATAAGTTCTAAAGATTAATTTAAACAAAGTTGTTTGTACTGTTTTTTCAAAAAAATCATCAGATTTTGAGATAAATGGCTTTAAAAATAGAAATTTTTCTAATAAATTGAAAAATTTCCACTTTTCATGGTCGAATAACTCTTAAGCAAATTATTTTTAACACTTAAATTTTTTTTGTATGTTCTGGAAGATGTTTCCAGCCTGTTCTCAAATTTTGGAGTGATTTAAAATTTTCATCGTACCACTTGACGTGAGATAGACCATATATATGTATACATATGTATGTATGTATGTGGGTGTGTGTGCGTGCGGCGTAATATTTATATAATATATATATATATATATATATATATATATATATATATATATATATATATATATATTTTAAAATTGTTTTTTTCAAGAATACATAATATACGTATTTTTTCCGTGCGCAAAAAAAAGTTGTGAACATAACTTGAAAGAATGTGTATTTGTCTACTCATTCTTGATTAAAACTCATAAAATTTTTAAACGTATACCCAATAATAATAACGGATCTAAAATGCAATGTAATGCTTTAAATACAGATGCAAAATTGTTTGAAGATTAAATAAATATTAATCAAGTATAACATACACTTTTCCAAATATCTATATGTGAAATATACAATAAGTTAAAAATTAAATATATTAATTATTATTTCCAATTTACAATAAACTATATCTGGGGTGTCGAATGTATTTTTATACGATGCTGTTCTTTTTTATAAAACATTTACGAGTAACAATTGACAATCAGCAATTTACTAAACATTTTGTTAATTATAAACAAGGCGTATAATGCATTTTTTTATTAGTTCATAATATGTATCCAATAGTTTATTTCTAATTAATTATAACTATTGACAATACGTGAACAACGGTTGGGATTTATGTAGAACTATATTCTCTAGCGATTAAAAAAATATCGTATGAAACATTTATCGATGTATTAAAAAGCAATATTTTGTCGATCTTAGTGCGACCACAGTTTTTTAATTAAATGCCGTCGTTTCGATGATTATTCGTTATCCTCTTTGGACTACACCTTTATAAATCGAATAAATTTGTTTAAACATAAAATGAATGTATAAATATTAATTGTAAGCCTTATACCAAATAACATTTCACTCCCGATTCGTCAATACATTGAGCTTTAAACGTTGAATTTTTTATTGTCTTAGTAACTTCATATTATCGAAAAGAAAAATCTAACCTCAATAGTACGAAGAGCTTCATACTATTGCAGTCAGCGCTTCGTATCCCACTACAGCTTGTACAGAAATTTTGAAAGTATGTATTACTAAATAGTGTAAGACTATGGCTCTTCTACAAATACACCAGAGATGCCGAACTTTTGCAGTATAGCGCCGCTATAGACCAGGGGTGCGCTCGCACTAACTACAGTTGTAAGACGCATCTCCCGCTTTGGTATATGTCGCTTACAACGGAGTATTAAGTCACACCTTCCGCGCAATCTCATAGAAAGTATCTTTTTATTTTAATTCAATGCTTATCTTAATAAAAATTGAAACCGAACACAATTTCGGTTGATATAAAATATTTATTGTGTATTTTTGTTGTTATTTTTTTTTATTATCATTTAACGCCAGTTCGCGATGTTTTTGTTAAGAAAGCACTTGGTCAAAAATACCTACATTTCCCCAATGGTGCTCGTCTCAATCGGCAGACTGTGCGCGAACCTGGGATTACTCGTTGCGTAAAGTACTGTTATACATAAACCCCGAAGACCCCGAAAGTGCACACTTTATAAAAAAGAATCGTTTATATATATATATATATATATATATATATATATATATATATATATAATGTTTATCTCAATAAAATCGTTTGTTAAATTACCTAATATCGATGTTAATATATCAAACCTCATTTTTTTAACAGTAATACAAGATTCTCCGCGAATCGTTAAACCATGCCGTTTGATATAAACAAACTCTAATCCGCATTGTTTTCATTGAATTCTTTATGACAAAGGTATTTAACGCTCTTAAAATACGCATATTTGCATCTATTTTACTCACCAGAAACTGTAAGAATTTATTTTTTCTTTCCTACTATATAGGATAATTTTAAAGTTAATTATAAGAAGTTAATGAAAGAATAAGAATAAATAAAAATACAATTATTTATGTGCACTACTTATACATTTTAACTATAATATATAAATATGCATTCACATTAATCGCGAAACGTAATCTCAATACGTCTATTTCGATTGTATACTCCATAACTACATATAATATAGGTCCTTTACAATAAAATTGAAGGTAGCGCTAATGTTTACTTTGGGCGTACGGCGATTCTACGTTAGCTGTATCGTTTTTATACGTTAAAGATTTAAATATTTTACTTTAAATTGATGTACTATGAAACTAAGAGAACGTCTACACTGTACAGCGAGTACCAAGTTTCGTACTACAGAGGTTAGGTTTTTCACATATACAACTCCCGGTATAATATTGCAAACTCACTTAAGCTTCATATCCCATGATATACCTCTGTTCGTTTATATATCCATATGCACACATTTTAATAAACATAAATATGCATTCACATTAATCGCGAAACGTAATCTCAATACGTCTATTTCGATTGTATACTCCATAACTACATATATATAGGTCCTTTACAATAAATTGAAGGTAGCGCTAATGTTTACTTTGGGCGTACGGCGATTCTACGTTAGCTGTATCGTTTTTATACGTTAAAGATTTAAATATTTTACTTTAAATTGATGTACTATGAAACTAAGAGAACGTCTACACTGTACAGCGAGTACCAAGTTTCGTACTACAGAGGTTAGGTTTTTCACATATACAACTCCCGGTATAATATTGCAAACTCACTTAAGCTTCATATCCCATGATATACCTCTGTTCGTTTATAATATCCATATGCACACATTTTAATAAACGATAAATACATTAATAAACGTAATTATATTCGAATCATATAATCATGCAGGTCGAAGTGAAACTTATCGGTAAGGAATCAAGATTATTACGTTCCCGATCGACGGTTCCCCTGCAACGATATTTTCTCATAACGTTTCATATGTATATATATATGTATATGCTATGTAAGGTTCAAAGGATGCAAAGTGCACAAAGCAATTACGCCAGTTATAAGATGACAATCGACATAAATTTCCATCTCACGCAAATCCAATCATCCGATAAACCGCTTCGACCTAAGGGAAAATCGTCTACAAAAACCATACTCGCCAGTAGGACATGCGCGTATATAATTAAGAATGAGGATTTAAAAAAAGGGGGGAAAAGGTTTATATTCCAAAAGGACGTCGCAAATTACAAGGGCACTTTGTATTATAGTGTACGTGATAAAGATTACTCCGAGCCTGGGTTTTTCAACTCATTAACGTGGCCTTTTACAAGGGATTTCCGCTTTCCCGAGCTTTTACGTTATTGCTACACACCGTTCACCAGCCACTATATTGCGTTCACGGTTACGTGCGGTATAATAATACTTACAAAATTAAATTCATCTTTTTTTAAATCGTTGAAAAATCGTTTTTCTTTTTGTTTATATCTTGAAGTATATACACAGCGCAGTAATTTTCGTAATTCAAATTCTGATTCATTTTAAAACTAAACAATTTTAAAGCAAACGCTGATTTCGGACGACTGAAACTTTAAATAATTTGTTTAAATAACTATTTTAAATTGAAAAAATGTACTTGATTATAATTGTAATAATCTACATTGTATTATTTTTATTTTAACATGTTAACGTTCATCAAATACAATACATCGTGTACGTCGTTTTTAATTTTTATCAATATAACTAAACCAGTTTTTGGAGAATTTTGGGACAAGAGCCCCATTCTATACAGTACTACAAGTAACTTGTCAAAATTTGGTGCAAATTCATTGAGAATTTACGAAGAATAGTGTGAAACTGTAATTTTTATGCAACATAACCGGATTACTGTAAATTACAGTTTCTCACTATTCTTCGTAAATACTCAATAAATTTGCACAAAAATTTGAAAGATTACTTATATTACTATATAGAATTGGGCTCTGAGATCAAAATTCCTTATAAACTTTTCTAGCTATTAATAAAAATTAAAATCGGTTATTCCTACATGTCGATAAAATCGCTAAGGGATGTGATATCCAAATTGCAGTGACCTAAACCTAGAAAATCCCAAAAATTTTAAAACTTAATTCGTTTCTTAATTCTTGTAATTCTGGTCGGTCAAAAATCTCGCTGATTCACCAATTAAAAAATTTAAAAAAAATCCCAATATATCTCGAAAGAAAACACAACATCGTTACAGAACGTTTTTTTTCTATAAATTGAATTCCTCGTTTAATAATTATTATATCTTATTTCTATTTTTTAGGATTTACTTTCCGTTAATTTATACACTTTCTAAAATTTCTCATTCGATTTAAAATAATCTAGTTTAATAAAGTATTTTAATTTATCGAAAAAGTGTAATAACTATAGTACGTCTGGAAGTTTTCTCTGGTGAAAAGTGTAATAAGATTTTTAAATGGATTGTATAATCGCGGAACAACTTTAATAGAGTTTGAGATTAGCGCGCGAAGGTATAACAGCGACGACAAGCTCGGTAGAAGGGTCTGAATTTCTTTTCTGGCGAAGCTCGTTCGCGTTTTACGTGATACATATCGTTATATGGAGAAGAGAGGTAACATGTGCATATAGTACACTAACTCTCCCTCTCTCTTTCTTTTATCTTTCATGCTTGTACAACAAGTGTATGCACTGCCATTACAACGACTTAGTGTTCTTGACATTTACGTTTTCTCTGTTGTTTTTCTTCCTTATACTATTCTAAGGGTTATTTCTCTATGTTTTGGCTTCTTTATCGCTCTGATTATTATACGTGTAGTGATACTTTTAAATGATCGTTACTGTCTTGTGACATTTTATTAGTAATGTAATTATTTGACTTATATATTAAAATAAAGTAAATATGCATATAAACTTTGAATCTTTGACGTATGTACTGTAAATAAATTATATTAACTAGCAACAAATACCTCGGTTTTTAAAATTACATTTTGATTATATCTCGATATAGAGCGAAAAATCAGAAATGCTACTTAAATTGTATTCACCTTATATTTAATAATATGACACAACAGTAAGTAACTGTAATATTTATGTACTATTTGTACGTTTTTAATAAAGCGATGTAATTATATTTTTTATAAAAAAGGTATATAAGGGTGGAGGATGGAAAACGTTCATTAAAATTTACCAAAATTCCTTTATAAATCAATTACATTAGCATTTTTACTAGTGTATTTTAATACGAATATAAAAAAAAAGTAAATACTAATGTATTTTAACGGGATGCCGGACCCAAATTACAGAAAAACGGCACTTCTAGACCCAAAAATTATAAAATACAACTTAAAATATAAGGGTGATCTTAACGTTTTGATTTTTTAATGAAAATATCATTTTTTTAAATAATCGAGTAAACAATATTTGGTTCGTAATTATTAGTCAAAAAATGGACTGACGTTTAGGGTTTTTTAAAAAAATGTATTCATTTGTTAATAAAAAAAATTGTAAAAAACGACCATTTCCTGACTCTAACATTCTCTTAAGCAATAATTTTAAGACTTTTTAGATAAGTATTATGAATATAAATTTTTGCTTCAGTCCTATAAGAAAAAAAATTTCATCATTTCACTTTTACTGTGTTTTACGAAGTGGCGGTTAGTCTCCTTGAAATTTTTGAAAACGTTATCATGACAGATGTCCATCATGACAAAAATGAATTAGGTTTAGAATAACAACATCAATCAACCATTCGTAGTGTTTACATTGGAATAATCGGAGTAAGTTATATATCGCGAATAGTACTTATAAAGGATTGGTTTAAGGTGACATCGAAAAAAAACAATCAAGACTCACATTTCTCCACTAGACTAGCATTACTCCTGTATCAGTTCATTCACTTTGGATTTATTTAATAGTATTCCATATTTCTACGTCTTAGATACTATATTCAATATTTTTCAGACTGATGTAAAACAGATTGTTTTATTGATTTATGTACACCCTAAATTCTAATTAATATAAATGCAATTTACATTCGGAACGATTTTTTCTTGCGTTCAATCCAATAAATTTATTACAGGGCATTTGATAAAATAATTTATTTTTTCTTCAAGTAATCAAAATGATCGCAGTTAGTTGAATACCTGATTATAACGATTTGTATAAAATGTCATTATAAACAGTACTGTGTCCAACAGAACCTTATCCCATTTACTTTTTCTTCTTCGCTGGCTTTTGTACATTTTCAAGTCCTACACACTTACCTCAGACTCGAGAGACTTTTCTGCCTCTTATTTTTCCTCCTCATTCTACAGCTGTCTTTAAATTCTCTCTCTAGCTTTTCGTTCCAATTATTTCTTTTTTCTTCTTTTCTCTTCTCCTAGATACTTTTCTTTATGTGTATATATATACTTGTTTTCTCTTATTTTCTATAGCGTGGTATCATTCTTTACGCTCTTGCTTTTATTTAGTGTATTTCTCTTAACTCGCTATTCTACTTTTTTTATTTCAATCTATTACTGAAACTAGCATAAATTGCGTAATCTATTTAAATCCTTGAAAAATATTTTTTTTTGTTTTTTAGTGTACAAATGTATACATATATATTTAATTTCATTAAATTAATTTATTAATTTATTACCATTGACGTTTTAAGCAAATAATTTTTATTGTTACGACTTATATTAAATATTTATTTGAATAACGATTTCTAAAAATGTAGACCTTATTTTATATTTTAAAGGGTGATTTAATTTTGAAAAAAAGTGGTTGTTCTACTACTTCAGAGTCTGAAAATCTTAAATTATGATTTTTTGTTTAATATACGTATTACGCTACGTTTTTATACCACAAAATTACAAGTTAATTTTAAAAAACTGACGTGGTGTCGTGATCTAAAATTAGCTATCTTCAAAAGAATTTTAATATTACATTGTGTAAACGATAAAAAGGTAATATGTTCTAATAAAAATCTCGTTATCCTCAGAGTAAATATATAGGTACAACATATAGCGCAGAAAAAGTTTGGTTGGACACAGTTAACACATAAATTTTCATTTGAATGTAATTTGTTAAAATACGAACATTTCTTTCTTGATAAAATTTAATAATTTTAAGGGTATATATATAAAAAATAAATTTACCTTAAAACGATACACTGAAAAAAAAATTTACTGAATTCAAAAAAATTTTTTTTGAATCAAGTAAATTATTTCTTTCACTATATTTGAAGAATCCGTTTTGTTAAATTAATAAAATATATTTATTTGAACAAAATTAATCTATATTAAAAATAAATAAATATTGCGTTGTATTGACCAACATATTTCTTTTAAACAAGCAAATTATTCATTGAATTAAAATCTGCTATATTAACACACAAGTAAATAATTAGTTATTTGTAACAAATATTTAGTCACTTAAACCAAACAATTTTATTAAACCAACAAAAATTTTTTTCGATCGAACAAAATATTTCAATGTTTTATAAAATTGATGTGTCAGAAACAATGAAATTATTTAATTGTTTTAAAAGATATTTATTTAATCCTATTAGTTTCATTTATCTGATACTAATAAAATATTTATTCAATTTCATAATATTTTGTAATTATATTAATAATAGTGTTCTTTGCTTCAAGGTAAATATATATTTAAAACAAAATTAATATTTCTTTTCCTAATTACTGCTCTGTAAATTTTATTAATAAATTTATTTATTTGAATGAAACATTTATTTCATTTAATTGAACTATACATTTAAATCAAGAGAATCTTTTTCTTAATCAAATAATTTTTTATTTAACATAAAAAAAAGTTATTATTTCCTTTGATACTATTTTCGTTTCTTCGATTATGTTCAATGGCCCATTGAATCCAATGTACATTTAATTACATCGAGCATCCTTGAGTTTGTAGTTCTAATGCACTTGTTTTCTTAATGTAACGCATCTTCATCTTTTATGTAAATTATCTGTTACTTGAATCCAGTTTTCATACGACGACCGAAACACTGAAATTGAGTAAATAGTTTATTTAATTGGATAAAACGAAGAGTATTTGATTCTATAACTGTATTTAATTAATGTTTCTTACTTACCTTAATATAGTGCAGCGAATTTTAGTAAATTATTTCCTTGATTCAAGAAAACGTTTTTTCAATTCGCTTCTCGATTTAATTTTATACTTTTGAAAGTTTCTTTTATATGAACCGATAAAATTTTTGGCCGCTTGCGGGTAACTTGGATCCCCCTAGCGGTCGTTGCCGAAAGCTCTCTTATTTAAGTAAATGGTTTATTTAACTTAAAGAGCAAAAAAAATTATTTTAATAACTTTATTTTTTTCAAAAATTGATTGGAATATTTTTACCAAAACCAGTGAACATTCAAATAAATTATTCCATCGTTTCAAAAAAAAATTTATTTAATTCAATAAACCAATATTTCTTTGTTTCGATAAAACATTTCTTTAGAATTACTTTATTTCATATGAATTTTATTTTTTCTAATAAAAATGCATTTAATACAAATAAATTATTACATCGCTTCAAAAAAGTATTTATTTCCTCCAATAAGCGTATGTTTCTTTGTTTTAATAAAATATTTCTTTAAAATTAATTTATTTTATCAAAACTTTTTTTTTTAATTACCAATTATAACGGGTACTGTTTAGAGAGTCGGTGCAGATAGGTCCCTGAATTATTATAAGTTTTATAATATAACATATTATTTTAAAGCAACGTAAAACTGAACGCGTTTTATAATTTTCAATTCATTTAGTTACAAAAATTAAAGTAATAAGTACATACCAAATTAAAAACACAAATTTTTTACAATTAAAATATTTAATTATTTATTTCACTCAAATGAGTGTTGAATTAAAAAAAATATAGTTGAATTAAGTAAATTTATTATTTTAAAACAAAGATTCCTAATTTAGTTAAAATAAGTATACATTTTATTGAAACAATAAAATATAATTTTAACTTTAGCAAATCCACTTTAAAAAATATTTATTTAATTGAGAAAAATTATTTTTTTAACTTTATTTTTTTCAAAAATTGATTGGAATATTTTTACCAAAACCAGTGAACATTCAAATAAATTATTCCATCGTTTCAAAAAAAAATTATTTAATTCAATAAACCAATATTCTTTGTTTCAATAAAACATTTCTTTAAAATTACTTTATTTCGTATGAATTTTATTTTTTCTAATAAAAATGCATTTAATACAAATAAATTATTACATCGCTTCAAAAAAGTATTTATTTCTCAATAAGCGTATGTTTCTTTGTTTTAATAAATATTTCTTTAAAATTAATTTATTTTATCAAAACTTTTTTTTTTAATTACCAATTATAACGGGTACTGTTTAGAGAGTCGGTGCAGATAGGTCCCTGAATTATTATAAGTTTTATAATATAACATATTATTTTAAAGCAACGTAAAACTGAACGCGTTTTATAATTTTCAATTCATTTAGTTACAAAAATTAAAGTAATAAGTACATACCAAATTAAAACACAAATTTTCTTACAATTAAAATATTTAATTATTTATTTCACTCAAATGGAGTGTTGAATTAAAAAAATATATAGTTGAATTAAGTAAATTTATTATTTTAAAACAAAGATTCCTAATTTAGTTAAAATAAGTATACATTTTATTGAAACAATAAAATATAATTTTAACTTTAGCAAATCCACTTTAAAAAATATTTATTTAATTGAGAAACATTATTTTTTAATGTTACTTAATTGTTCAAGTAAAGTTATATCATACTAAACCCATCTTTTAAAATAATTTACTTTTTTGCTTTTATAAAATCAAACTTCTCAATTGAAATAAAAATAATATTATGAGAAAAAAAAATTATTTATTTAATTTAACAAAATAATTATTTTGTATAATCAAACATTTTTTATCAACCCATACAATTTTTTTGAACAAACATTTACTTGAATTAATTTATTATTTGCATTAATTTAATAAGTGAAAGAAACATTAATTTATGTAGTTCATTTCGTTAAATTAAAAAATTATTTAATAAATTTAACCAAATATTCTAGCATTTTGAAGAAATATGTACTTATATGAAAGAAATATCTTCAGTTAAATCCATTTTTTAAATTAATGCAATTTTTTCATTGAACTAAATAAATTAATTGCTTGATTTATGTTTACCATTTTATTGGGTATTTTTAAAACATGGGAAAAAATGGGTTTTTTCATTTCAAATAAACGATAAAATAAAATTGAAAAAATATTTTAATGATTCAAGTAAAATTTATTTGATTTAAGTAATAATAAATCAATAAAATTGTGTGCATGAAAACAAATAATTAGTTTTATTATTTCAATTAAATTTTATTTATATCAAAAAAATATTTATTTGAATCAAATAAACTGAATTCAAACAAATATATTTTTTTGATTCAAACAAATTTTTTTTTCTGTGTAAATAAATAAATTTACCACATAAACTTGGTGAAAAGTATTCCCCATCAATGGCTAATAAAACTATCACGTGAAACAAGAAATGTTGCTCATTCTCCACATACTGAAGAAGAATATTCGGTAACTGATAAATATTAGAAACTGATAAATATAAGAGAGAGAGAGAGAGAGAGAGAGAGAGAAGTATAAGGATCTATAAATTCCTAAAATTCATCCAATCCATCTGGTGATCGCTGTAGCATCCTAATCCATTATTCGTCTGGGTATTAACCCGTCGGGGCTCATCGAGCCGCTTGCGTAATTGAAATTTTCAGCATTACTGTTGGCGATCGTCCGGAAGAAAGGAATTTTTCTTTTCTATGTTGACGGTTATCCACAAAGCGAAGCAGGACACTATGTATATATAGAGATGTTTTATCACTTTTTCATCATCTTATGAATATGGACGTGATAATGGAGATCAAGATTTTTTTTACGCCCCGATCGCACCCGCGAATATTTGAATATTGAAATTATATATATGTATATATATACGCAAACGTTGATTGATGACTCAATATATGCCTGACGTTTCGATCCCTCGGCGATAATTCACACGGAAGAGCCATTTCCTCGGAACAAAAAGGAAAAGTCACTCTCCGGTCCGTTCGTACATTTGCAACCGCGTGCGCGCGCTCGATGCATATAGGTATACTAATGGTGTTCAAAAATAGGTAAAAAGAAAAAAAAAACGTCTCTAAGCGCCTCGACGTATATCTAGCGACTTGACAACCGACGCATGTAAATGCCGTATTTACACGCGAATGGAAAGAAAAGAACATTTCTAACCAGTAACAACACGGGGAACGAAAATTACGAAACGTCCTCCTCTCTCTCTATATATCGCAGTTGCAGAAACAAACCCATGCACAAACAGTAAAATCCTTTCATCGTGTATATTCTCTCTCACTCTCTTTCTCTTACTCGGTCTTCTATACAAGACAATACTCTTTAAGAGGGGCGTAAACTTCGCTCAATTCGTTACCTCGACTGTCCGTTACCTCATACCGAGCGATATACTGACAGATCTCATTCTCTCCTCTATTCTCGCTAGTGGCTCGGATTTGACGTAAGGGCACGCACTTTGTATCGCTCGTGATTGCAAACCTTGGGAGTATTCGTTTCTTGTTAATATTATCTTTATTTTTCCATTGGCACAATGATACAATGGTATATATATATATAACAAACCAATTAATGTTTAAAATATAAATATGTTCGAGTTACAACACAAGTCAATCGAAAGTACTAATGTTAAATAGAATTTGCTAAATGATCATTTACACTTTTTTATTGTACAATGATGCTTTGACTTGGGGATTACACTGAGGTGAATCTTAAAAAATTAATTAAGTACGAAAAAATTCCAAATTTTTCATTGCATTTCCTATCAATACTATATTAACTATTTAGGATAATAACGGATAAATGCCCTAAAAGCAAATTTTAACCAGGCTTACTTATCTAAGACAGTTCGCTCAGTCGCGTACGTAGTAAAAGTAACGAGGATGCATTGATAATATTGTTGCCTATATAAACAATATTTTGACACATTTTACACGTAGATTCGTATATGTACCGGAAAATTATAATTTCATAGCTTTGACATATTAAAATTTGAAACGTACAATTATCAATAAATCCTATGAAGTTTATAAAGCCTTCGGAGGATGTAAACACAGACTGAAAAGAAGGCGGGATTTGAAAAGAGATGCTTGATTCTCAGTGTGTCTTTATTGGTTTATTACATGACACCGAATGAATATAACCACTGGAGTCGCGAAAATCCTTTGTCTCTATCAGGCCAGATCATGTACAACGAGCGCCACGACATGGACACGTGAATTCTATGTGGGTACACACGCGCGCACACACACACACACATACACGTATAGCACATAGATAAAACAACTCATTCCCCTTAGTCAAGTCTACGTGACTGCTCTGCATCCTCTGCGTCTCTAATCTGTCATGAATTCTACGAAATTAGAGAGAACGTGCTACGAGATGAGAAAGAGAAGGTGGGAGAGTGAGAGACAGAGAGACAGAGAGAGAGAGAGAGAGAGAGAGAGAGAATACACGTTGGCTTTGCAATTTTGACACATAATTATATTACGTAAATCACACGAATTTTATAGAATTATAGCTGCTCCGCACCGTGCTGAATAATGTATCATATGCAATTTGTGGAGGGACAATTGTTTAATCTGGACATTGACGTGTCCACATTTTTATCAAATATTTATTACGAGATGTACATTGTTACTTATAATATTAAATATTTTAAGCTCCATTTTTTTCAATATTTGCATGGTCGAAACCCTTTGAACGTGAACTTGTTCCGACAGCCAAATGCCATTTAATAACACATTTTTTAACTATAATCGACTACATCAAAGTTTTAATATTTTTAGCTTTAATTTTAAATAAATGTACTATATATAGTACTCTGCACTGCACACACGTGTGCATGATTATATAACAATGAAGTAAGATAAAGTAAATGTAAAGAAATGTAATTACATAATTAAATTTTGTCATTTCGATGTATGGGTACCGTTATATATTGTTATAAAATTATACGTTTGACACGTCTATTTCTTTCGCACTTATAATTTGACCGATAAATTACCGATAAAAATAGTAATAATATTAATAATAACAATAACAATAACAAACGCTCAGTAAATGATATATTCTTTTGTTCTCCACATATATATATATAGTTGCTCATACCGAACCCACTCGTGCATTCCCTTCTCTATTTAGCAATGTCTAAAGATACGCCATTCAAATTCAATCAAATTTAAGCCTTAAATACACCGCGCAGGGGTTTGAACATCTCAAAAAGTACATCCATATTTAGATTCCGTGGAATGGAGGATATATCGTGTTAGTATATATGCGAACATCTGCACATAAGACACCGTTCAGTTTATATTTGGAATCCCAAAGAGTCGTGATTAAAAAAAATATTCACTGTATATACGTATATGTATATTTTGGGCAAGCTTACACACCTTTATGAAAAGAACGACGTAAGGGTTGAACGTCCGTTTGACGGTTTTTAGCTGTGTACATACACGTGCAATCGTGAAAATCTATTCTATTTGCAGCGAGGACTTGTCACTTTGCGTTACGTTTCTAAATGGAGGTTATTTGAGATGACACTTTACGACAGTCCACGTTTCCTAAAGTAGTGCATTTTTTTTAAACGATATATATATTCCATACAAATAGCTTCTCCAATTTTGTAAATAGACCTTATCATGATATTTGTAAGAATAGGTACTTTCATAGCTAATTTATTACTTTGTTACTAGTCTTATAATTAAATTATCATATCTAATTCTGCTTTTCTAAGACTACATGGTACGCATTTTTAAAGAACTGTAATTAATTTTTTAATCTAAATGCGGTGGTAACGTGAAATCGGATACATAGAAAAATTAAAGGAAGTTTTAGTTATTGTATTAACTTCATGAACGTTTGAGATAAATATTCGCATCAGTCGAATGTACGTGCGTGTATTTTTTCTTTCATCTGACGATGTGTCTTTAAGACTTCCTAACTGTTGACGGAGGCAAGGGTCAACATTCCGACTGTTTTAGTTCAAGTTTATAACGTCGCCTGGAGAGCGTTGTATAGTTTCAAAAGCTGTATACTGAATTTCTCAACGTACAAAGCGTTGTTCTGAAGTACACGCACCAAGTTACATTTCGAGTTATATAGTTCACGTATTGTTTATTGCGCAAATCAATCAATTTAATATCCAACGTAAAATCTAATATTTTTTTCGAAATATAATATTAAATGTTGAGTTTAACGTTGTTACAAAATTAATACGGTTAAAGATGTAATATCGCTTCATGGCCAAATGTATATACGATATACTTTGAAAAAATCCTTGAAAAGTTTTTGTATTCACTGTTTATTCTTCGTCTCCTCGCGATTTCGTGTATGAAGAAATGAGAAAAACACTTACTTGTTATATATACGCACACACGTTCGATTAAGAAAATAAAACGTGTACTCTGATTACAACAAAGACATTTCAAGAACGGGACGAATCAAATTAAATGCTCCCTGCGCACCGTCCTTTCTTTTGGCTGTAATCCAAATATTTGTTCATACACATCCCAGATATTCCCATTCACAACGAATACTAAAGTTTGAAAAGTTAAAGATTACTATATATCTCATTGGGAAAATAAATCGCAGATATTTGTAAATTATAGCTATTTTATATAATAATATTAAACGATATTGCCTTTAAATTTCAACCGTTAAATCTAATCCGGTCGGATTATAAATAACAAGTTCGATATCTCTCAATAAATATCACTGCACAACGGACTGTATTATTAGATAATTATCCAATTGCCCATATAGTAAATATTAATTGATCACGGTCGTTTAGTGTAACAAAATACACCGGGTACATTTATTAAAGCGTGTATTACGCAATCAAAAGAAGTTTATCGTGCACTAAACGTTGAACAACCGATATAAACTCTTCTGAAAGATTCGATAAATAGTAATCGAATTCGTGCGGTTAAATATATATTATTACGTTACATTTGTAAAGTAATTTACATTTCCTCGAAATTTTACGAACACGCGTTTTGCCACGAAGGAATATATGTCTTTATACAGGGATAGGAGAAAACCAGATAACAATTTTAATAACGTAAATACCCACGAACTCGCGCACTTTAGTTAATGACATTACATTATAGAGAGACGGAGAGAGAGAGAGAGAGAGAGACCCACGCCAACAAAATTGTCCAAAGCGAAATTTACTCTTTCGTAATACCATCTCCTGAAACCAATACGTATATGTATATACCTATAAACCATCAATTCCCTTCCATCTTACGTGGCCGCTTCGCAAAAAAAAAAAAAATGTAAACGACAATCTCAGAATCTCTGGGAGACCTAATAAGTTATACCTACTCGTATATTGAACGCGATCGACGTGATTCTTTATCGCGCCATTCAAAGCCTCGAAGCTATGCGCGCGCGAAAATTACGCGGCTGCTATGTACCTTCGACGTGTGGCGCGATAATGTGTATACACGAGGGTGCGTTTATACGTGATCCTTTTTGTTTGTTTGTTTTTTTCCGTGTGAAAGGAATGTCAGACTACCTTTTGGAATATTACACGGGATTATATACGTGTACTTTGGTTTCCTTATGTTTTTCGCAGTGAAAGAGAAAGAGAGAGAGAGAGAGAGAGAGAGTGAACAATGATAGAGAAATTGCTAGCACTTAATTGTGATTGATTTACCTATTGAGTCAACGAAGCTGCATTATTTCTTATTGATACTGGGTGATTGAGTTTACTTTTTTTAAATATTCTCTTAGTTACTTAAGCGACTCAATATCGTTTTTAATATAAATACTATTAAAATCGGAAAAAAGTAGTATCGATAAATGATTAGGAATTTATTATAAATCACTTTTATAATACAAAAAAATTATTTTATTATCGAACAAGCAGAGAGAATATGACACAGAGTAATCAGCTGTTAGTGTGTTTACAGTTGTATTATCTTTTTGTTGTAATATTTTATTTGATTTCTTGATAGTTTTCGTCAGTGAGCTATTGCAAATAAATGTCTCTCTCAAACCACTATACTTATAATTATCATAAATTTCTGTTCTGTTCAACGATGAGTTACACATACACATCACAGTGCTGTTTTTATCACGGTGTATCATAACATGGAAAGTATTTTCATACTCTTAATTTGATATATAGCCTTGATAAGTCAGTAAACATTTTAGAAAAAAGTATATATTTAAATATCTGTATCTATTCGAGTCAACAAACTTTATCGTGCAAGAAGCGAATGTACACGTACTATATGTAATTTTAATAAGCGCGGAGAACTCAATAATTAAACGCAAATATATATAATGAAAATCCAACAATAAATCAAAATTTTCTAATTAACCACGAGTGCGTCTATATGGAGTAATTCTTGCTTCAGACTTTGAGAAAATTCGTTTAATTTGAATAAATTCATAAACAACACACTTACGTGCAATAACAATAGATGAAATTGTCATTAAATCTCCCGTGGTATTACTCAAAGATACATACGGGTGTGTGTGTGTTCACACAAACGAAGCAAGCACGTCGTCGTTGATACGTTCACCAACCCGGGCCGAAAGACAGGTTTACGCACTTTTTATACAGGACGAGCTCGATCTAAAGTAACCCGATCGTATAGCCGGTGAGAGAGCGATATTGCGGCATTCGCGTGCAGTATAGAGAGACACCGCGGGCGGGCTCAATTTTTAATGTTACGTGCGTCGAAACTGCACCGGTGACCACTCGATTTAATTAATTATTTTCCTACCGCTCGTGGATATACCTAGCGTTAATTAAACCCTCTCTCGTGTGTATCTCGCTTTGATACTATACGATCCTATATATACCCACACCGACGTACTTTTCGTGTGCATATATATATATACGCTCTCGTGTTTTTGGTCACTGTGACTCAAATTGCTTTGGTCTTAACACCGATTCATGTATTTCCATTCGTACTGTCAGGTACAGTTTTATACGTGTAATCGAAATTCACGTAATATATACCTATATTTATTCATAATTTCACCAATTTCGCGAACCAATGTAATATATTTAACATTAATTAATCACTCTTTCGCGTGAAATGTATATATAAAGCATCGTACGTGGTTGTTAAAATATACGGAAGAGTATAAATGTATTTTTTATTTTTTTTTATAGAGGTCGAGCATCGTAGGTTATACTCGCAACCCTCTGAAGACCTTATCCTTATCACCGATCGCTTTTTCATATGGGATTATAAATATATTCGACATCATTTTCTTTTTTTATAATCTTACTTTAACATTATCGGTATTCGATTGTAATATATTACTTATTTTTACTCTATAATATTCTAAAAAATCTTTATTCACTACGTTGGTGTAACATATCCAAATGCAAATAATCACGAAAATATATAGATTATTTAAGTAATAAATATTTTGCTAGCTATACCATATATACCTATATATGGACCGATTCTGTTAATTTCAGGAGAACCGAGAAACGCGTATATATACACGTGTCTATACATGTATAAAATATGTATTGAATCATTCGTCACCGATAAACGATAGCGATCGATAAACGCACCTACGTTTCAATCGATTTTTACGAAACTATATATACATATGTATAATATATATGCAGCTTCTAAATCCAGCGATTTTCGAGGCAGATTTAGACGCCGAGAGGTCCCCAAAGGCTATAGAGAGAGAGCGCATGAGTCTCATGAAAATAAAATCGATTAACTTTGCCGGTGTACAGAAGACCGGTTTTCATTAAATGCACCTGGGATGGATATATTTTCAATTGAAACGTTGATTAAGAAATGAGCCAACCTCTCAACATAAATTAAATCGAAATGATCGTTAGCGCTAAAACGTATATCGTTCGGTCACTCCCATTTTTCTAAATCATTTATTTCAAGTAAACTAGGCTGCGTTTGATCAACTAATAAATTTTATTTTACTCGACACTCCAGACGGGCCAATTATTATTTAGCTCTATCGGTTTACTTTGAATTCGTATTGTACGATCTCTGTGCAAGATTAATCACTTCAAAACTTATTCGAGTAACTGGATAGTTTAATTAAAAAGCTAATGTTTATAATATACCCACGTATAGAAAGTAGCAGAACATATTATAATCATTAATAATTTTACCTTAGGTAATTGTTTCAAATTACAATATATTAAATTATTATCAACGTGAAAATGCGCTATTTCGGTTTGAAACCTAATTGAATTAGACGCTCGAAAAATCTGTCCGAGTATATAACGTGATTTTGTCGTAAATAACCTATATTCTTTATTAAGTTCTATTAATTTAGTGTCAGTGTAAAAAAAATCAATGAGTCTCGTCATTAGACACCGAAGTAATCGAATAATTGTTTTGTTGGTGATGTAATTATAAATTGGGTCAAACTAATAATCATTTGCCTATATTTTTGACATTTAAAATTTTAAATATCATCTGTATATATATATATATATATATGGGTGGTTCTCTGTAGTGACATCGAAGATGAAAAAAATAAATATTGCTATAACTGTGGGAATATGTTTTAGAGGTATCCAGTAGTTCTCCTGAATTTTTTCAGATTTTTTCTGGGCCATTATTTTAAGTTACAGAGAGTCAAAGTTGACATTTTAGCACTTTTTTGCATTATATGCCCATTTTCATGAATTTTTAGCTCCCAGGGGATGCATTTTTCACTAAAAACATAACTATGACTTTTTTTGTAAAATTTTCCGAACTTTTCATTAAAAATACTTTTAAAGACATAAATGTATGCTGTCACACTCTTGTATCTCAGATTAGTATTATAATTCTTGTAAGGGGTGTAAAACTAAAAATTCAGCATTATAAATGTTTAAAAATTAATTTTTTACATTTGTATAATAGTATTTGTATTTTTAGCAGTTTACAGGGGATTAGATGGATACTGAAACAAGTGAAGATACTTTTCTACCACTCCAAGGTAAGTGCACAAATTTTTTTGCAATGATCATGGTAATAGATTCATCGTTATAAGGCAACAAATATACATTTCTATTAATATTTCGGGCAGTTTTCCCGGATATTTTGACCATAAGTGATCTTAATGATTTAGACCCACTCTGGAAATTTTTAGGCAGTTTCTGACTATAAAAAGACATCTTTTAGACAGTATTAGGTTACCAGAGTCCGGAGCAGAATTGCTGATTTTCACTATTTAAGGTTTAAATGGCTTACAAGAGTGTGACAGCATACATTTATGTCTTTAAAAGTATTTTTAATGAAAAGTTCGGAAAATTTTACAAAAAAAGTCATACTTATGTTTTTAGTGAAAAATGCATCCCCTGGGAGCTAAAAATTCATGAAAATGGGCATATAATGCAAAAAAGTGCTAAAATGTGAACTTTGACTCTCTGTAACTTAAAATAATGGCCCAGAAAAAATCTGAAAAAATTCAGGAGAACTACTGGATACCTCTAAAACATATTCCCACAGTTATAGCAATATTTATTTTTTTCATCTTCGATGTCACAGAGAACCACCCATATATATATATATTTACACTTTTAGACGTTTGTTCTATATAATAGTAATATATTATGATCCTTTGTGTGATTGAATTCATAAATAATAAGTGAACAAATATTTCTTGAATGAAAAGTCAAGAGTTACACTACCGCTCAAAAGTTTGGATTGACTAAAGAAAAAAACGGGCAAACTTCGGACTAAAGTCTAATTTATAAATTATTAAGGAAAATGTCAAAACAAAGATATTAAAATTGAGGTTCGCATAAAAAGTATCTGTACTTGACAATGTAGTGTATTTAAATTTCATTGAATGAAAATTGAAGTTTTCTTAAAGAGCTTTCGATTGGTTTATTTAAATTTTTATTTAGCATCGTTTTTAAAGAAGTTACCAAAGTTCTCACGAGAAGTAACATTTATAGATATTAACTTCGGTGAACTCAAACTTAGAAAAGGTATAGTATAAATGTTAATATTCTACGAGCAAATGAAATAGAGAGAAAAATTATTAACTATAAACCGACTTTCCGCGTAAAATTTCATTTATAGAATCCATGTTAATATATAAGAACATACATTGACTTACCCCGGATGGAACTTGGTATATATACTAGACGGCGTCGTCGGTACATTAACATTTGGAAAAATCGGTAGCAAAGCTTGTTGCTGTCGACGATGCTGTTGGTCCTGTAGCACTGTCTCACTATAAGCGAGGGATCTACCAGCGGTCGTTTCCACGCCAGTCGACGATTCACTTGATTTTTCATCCCGTAATTTGGTGTACCTGGTACTAATTCCTGAACTTTTGGTCGTTGTGGTTGATGGAGCCGTCGTCGTAATTCTGGTGGTACCGCGATAACTCAACAACCGAGAGTCTCGACGTAACAACAGCGACTCGTGATTATGTCGGCTATGTGGATATTGAGCTGCGTGGGCATTGTGTCGTGCCGACCAGTTTACCGGACTTGAATTCTGTAATTATGTACGGGGGCTCAATATTATATGTACTTACCACGGCGCTTTAAATCTAGTTTAGCTTTTTTTTTATTTCTTTTCGCGTGCTGCTTTGTTCTCCCAACTTTTATATCGTTACAGTACAAAGGTATACACTACTTTATAATTATTATATTTCATTGTCACGCGTAGTATAATAGTAATTTATTGCCTTTGAGTAGACGAGTATTGTACGACAATGACAGTGAACTTAAATCGTTTATTTAAATCATTATTATATTTTAAATTTGACGTTATCTTGTAATGTAATCAAAATATTCGAAAAGTTGATAGTCACCTAATTATTATTTTAAATACAGATACGAGATAATATTGTGTAAATGTGTAATAGATTGTACGCTACTCGTGTTGTTTTAATTGCGCTACTGAAAATTTGTAATTTCGTTTTACCCTATGATGATGCAAGGATCCATGATGCTGGTGATTTTGATGATTTTGATGACTCGATGGATGCGCATCGCTGACAATGCCTCTTACGAAAAGCACTGACAACAGGAACAAGGAAAACACGCAACGAAACGGAGCCATACCTCCGTTTTTGCGAATTTGCCCTTACACACCTTTCGGTGTGTCACATTTTTTATCCTTTTTACAGCACTCTCGCGAGTCTTCTACCTTTGACTTTCTTCAACGTCGTTGAGCTTTTTTGTTTACTTTTAAATTCAATTCCTATAACTTCTTTTTCAAACTGATTTACTGCAAATTTATTTTTGAAGAGTGAATCCACGATTTTGTTATTATTATAAGTATTCGCAATACTAATTTATTCGTTAACAATTTTCTTCTTTAAAATCCATTTCAATCGCATCATATTCGTGAGAGAAAAGTAAGGTTCTACCTAAAAGCTATTCAAACGAGATTCATATTTTTATACATATATTACTTATATTAATCAATAATATTTTTAACGGAATGTCGGGCCCAAATTACAGGTATCTGCACTTTTCAACCCAAAAATAATATCTAATATATTGAATTAAAAATCTGAAGAAAATTTAGACTGATAGCTTAAAAGATAAGTAAAGGCTTGACACGTTTTGATTTTTTTAAGAAAAAATAATTTTTAAGTAATCATGGAGTAAACAATTTTTGATCGGTAATTATTTCTACCCAAATAGCGTAATCAAATTATGGATTTAAAAAACTGTAAAAATTTGGGTATATTACTTATAATATGCCTAAATACCTGACATTCAGGATTTATTAAAGAATGTATTTGTTTATACAAAAAAACTTAAACAATACCATTTTCTGAATCCAATATCCCCTTAAAATACATATTTATTAAGGTAATAATTGTGGAATTGTTCGATGAAGCAGTTAAACGAAAGCGATTTTCAAGCTGCTAAATACATTGTTACGAGATACAACATTGTTCAGATTTAAGATACTAATCGTTCAAAGAGTGACAATATTTACAAGCGCACGTATTTAACAGAATAGAAAAGAAAAGATAATTAAAAAATTCTCCACTGAATTATAATTCTATTTAATAAAGCTATTATTACAATAATTATTCAGGATATTGTTTTTATAACCGTACTAATTTCGTCGCGATAATGCTCTACGACTTTTCATTAATTACGAAGAAATTTCATTTTATACGGAGATGCAATACCTATAATTTATTAAAACAGCAAATCCCCATCTCTCGCGATGAAAAAAAAAGGTATAACTATGATATCAATCGAAATGAATGTTAAAAGATGAAAATGATGCATCTACTTGTTATTATTGTGTTAAACGTACGAAGGCACAGAGGAGATGTATCCTAATTCCAGATAATGGAGCAGCCAAAACCACTAGGTATCAAGCGACACCTTCACGGAACACTTTGGATCGCGCGGGTGCGCGCACGAGCGCACGTATGCGACGAATCTCGAGTACGCGTTCGCGTGCACTGCGGCTGACTAGCGCGCGAGCACTGCACGTACACAGTCCAAGAGTGGTCGAGAACCTCTCCACGTGCTTGGGACTCGTTCTCCTCGGTCCCCCCCTTTACCCTTCCCTTCTTTGTTCTCTTCGACTCTGCGAACATTTTCTCTTTCTCCATATACCTTCTCTCTCTCTCTCTCTCTCTCCCTCTCTCCTCCTTTTTTATGCACTCCTCTCCATCTACGGGATTCCACTCTCTTTCTCTACCCCCGACTTACTTTTAGTTTTATTTATACCGGTTTATTTTTCTCTACGACAGACTAGATGTAAACTCTCTGATGAGGTTCTTGCATAATGCCTTCCGTCTGATGATCTTCGATATTATTCACAAGACCTTTTTTTCGTATATATAGGCTTCGTATCTATTTGTGTATTTTTTTTTTAATTGTGGATCCGCAAATCGTTTGATATCACTAATTTTTACGTAAACCACTTTTTCTTTCATTTTTTTACGCATACCGAGGAACATGATGTACGCGCCTACGAATCTTCAGAATTCTTAGATACACCTGCGCTTTCGTGGAAATGTGAATAATATATAACATTTCCGAGCGACATATAGATAAATCAAATGAATATTGTGTACATTGATTTTATCGGAAATTAATGCGCTACTATATACCGAATGAGCTTTTATATTCATTAATTTAATTTATTATTCATTCGGTATATGATAGTAATCAATCAATTCAATTCTTTAGTTTATTCGTTAGTTACTTTTAAGAAAATAATTAACGCTGACAAACTGATTTAAGCATTTTGATTTTGATCGGTTTAACAATAAATTATTTATGTGCCCAACCCTATAGTAAAAATTTTATTCTATTTAATGAGCAATATATAGATTGATTGTTTTAACAACGTGGGAAAAGTATGCCCATTTTTTTTTCCTAATACCGATCAAATGCTTTTTCTTCCATTTCCTAAACTATTTGTATTCACGTAAGTATCAATCTAGTATTTACCCATAAACATATTAAATAATTAAATAAACCCATAATATGATATTAAAAATAATTACAGTAAATATGATAATAAAACTGCATTTAATTGTACTGCATGCACGTTAAAAAAGAACTATCAATGAAATTAATGCTATAAAAGTCAAACCGAATCTGTAAAAAGTTTTAACTTTATTATTCGCGAGATGTTGGAAAAATAATTTGAATCTTTCAAGGTTTGTTCATCCCATCAAAATAGCTAAATAAGTGTGATAAAAGGCGTTTAATCATAAACCATTCTCGAAAAATGTTTATTGTTTAATTCGGAGATTGAAATTTCTACTCGGAAATTTGTAATTTATTTTGTCAATATTACTAAATAAACTAAAAATAATGGACTCTTGTTCTTAGAGGAATTCTTGTTAAACATGACTCAAACAGAAAATAATTATAAAAATTATTATTTAATATCAAGCGGATTCTTTAGATAATTAAGTAAAATCTACTTTTAAAAAACAATTGGGAAAATTGACTGAAAATGAATATCCTAAGATGAAGCATATTGCTCTTAATTATAAAAGAATCATTTTAGAGCAAACAGAGTATCCGAAGAAGAATTCCTCTGAGATCAAGAATCCAGTTTTTTCAGTGTAGAATAATGAAAATTGAATGTTAATATACTAAATAGGATATTGTTATCACGAAGTAAAAGATACATTGCGATCCGTATAGATATTATTTGAAAAGTATAATTTACAAATTACGTAATACGTGAACATCAAGTTTATCTTCAAAGAAAGTAACTCCAACTTCTTCTCAATTAAAAATATCAAGATTATCAGGATAATTAGATAAGAACATTCCGATATCTTCTCATGCTCTCTATTCGCATTCCATTATTCCCTCATCAAAATTATTGAGATCGGCTTATCGGCACGAGTGCGCAACACTATTTATCTTCCCCCAATAAATTTATATGCTCGCTCGCGCGAAATATCTTCGAGGCCAATCATCTCTCTCTCTCTCTCTCTCTCTCTCTCTTGGTCTCGTTGATTATTTTCTTCCAAGGTTTGCGTGCGTAGTGCAGGTACACACACGTATCGTATGCAGCTGTGAGCTCGGTGGCTTTATCACAGCACCCGGACAGGACAATGCGCCTTCGTCTCTGTTTGCGCGACAATAACCGACTCTACCCGTGTCTCGAGGACGATAAAGGCGTTACGACGTCGGGCCTCGAGTAACAGCTGCTATGTCTATCTACCTATATACGTAACGTCACTTTGCGATAGTGCACCCTTCATGGCGCATGTCCTTCTTTTTCTTCTCATCTTACCGGATCTACGTTTTTTGGCTAATGATGTCAACGACCATCGAAATTAACCATTTTTCAATTTTTTTTTTGTAAATATTTTATCTTGTACGCCTGTCAGGTAATAATAATAAAATAAACCCTCGGTAGAAATTTAAATATATAACGACACGGTGTAAGGTAAAAGTATCAATTGCGGAACAGTGCCGTATTGTGGAACAGTATTAAATTATTATATTTTAACAAAACTTTGAGTCCTTTATAAATGAAAAAAATAAATCATATTTCAAATAAGTTAAGAAACGTAGATTTATAAATATAACAACGTAAAATATATTTAATCGAGAAAAAAAAATATAAAAGGTTCAAAAGTCAACCTATCTGGAAGGTTTTGATGACAAATAGTGCTGATTTCCGATGCCTTGTTTAAAGCTATTTAAACATAATTCATTATGCTTTACAAACATAATATTATGTATATAAGCTATACTTTCATATGATTTATACTAAAATTCAACTTTATATCTAATTGCTTCATAAATTATACTGTTCCAAAATATGTACATCATTTTCTCATGTCCATAAGTATTGGAACAACAAGAAAAAATGTTTCATAATTGGTACATAATTCTATATTTCGTCCGTTTCGTGGAACACTTTTAACATTAAGATATTTTATATTTATTTACATTTTTTAAACGTCGAATTGTTAGTTTTCATGAACTAATAACTATTTTAATATTTTACATCATCTTCGATAAGTCAACTATGTGTAATAAATAATAATTTAAAAAACAAGATTCTAACAAACAAAATTATTTTGAATGTTCCAACTTACGTATACAAATTCATATTATCAGTTCTTTATCTCGTATTTAATAATTAGAGTCAACATAAGCATAAAAAAATAGAATTAATAAGAAAAAATATTAATTTATCATAAGCGAACAAAAAGTAATGGTATAGTTCTATATTTTGCACAAAAATAATTAAAATTCATATACCTAGCAAAAAACCGTTTCTACACTGGTACTTTTATCACTAACGCGATAACAGACTGCCGAAATTTTCTGCCGAAAATTACTCAACGTTTTGTCAATTTTTACTAAACTTTCTATGAATTTTTATTGAAAGTCTATACTAATTTTTACTAAATTTTCAGTAATTTTTTGCATTTTGGCAATCCGTTTTACCACGTTAGTGAAAGTTTAATAAAATTTAATCAAATTTTTCCCTCCGTGTAGGTATTAAAAATTAGTAAAATAAATAATATATGTATGATGAAACACTTTCTAACCCATTGTATTAGCTTTTAGTGCGAGGGGATACACACTCCAAAATATCGAAAAGATTATTAAAAACTTCCAAAAAAATTTCCTAAGACTTCCAAAGATTTTTGTGACTTCTATATTAACATATTTTTGACTTTTTGGAGTGCGTAGCCCCTCGTTGTAATAACATGACCAGTAATAACTCAAGATATTTTAATAATATTTCCACCTAAGCGAGCAATAAATTTAACAATTCTTATATAGATTATTCGGGATGGCTTTTTAAAATCTTTATGTGTTTTACAACTGTTATGTGTCAGATTTCCAGAATTTACGAAGATATAAACGGAATTTTATTATGTTTTCCACATATCCTTTTTAAATAAGATTTTAGTAGGTCGTAACTAGATTCATACTGAATTTATATTTGTATCCTAGAAAATAGGTGAAAATTAATATTATAACTCAATAAATGGCCATAAAATGTGAAAAAGTCGTTTCATCGGTAGGACAAAAATAGGCTAAATTTTCCCCTACATTTTTCACTCATTGTATAGTAAAACAATTAAATTAATACTTTTTAAATGAAATACGATTTCTACTAAGGACGTGTGGGCTGTTATCAAAAACATAAAAAATTATTAGTATACTGCCAGTCACATACTTTTACCCCCCCCCCCCCCCCGGAGCAAATGTGGATAAAGTTTAAAGTTTTGTATCTTTGAAAGAAATCATCGTACAAAAACCAGTCGGAGACCATTTGAAAGCTTATTTTAATACCTTTCGATTCTCCTGAGTCACTTATATAAAATACTAGAATTAACCATGTGCGCTCCGCGCGCTCTTGTGTTTTTTAACAGTCATTATTTGAAATATTACGTTGTCTTATTTACTTAAAACAACAATTTCTAATAATATATTTATTCATGATTTATTATACTCCGATTTTGTCAAGAAAATTCAAATATTACATTTTTCCCGCGCTGCCAAATCTAACCTACAATGTTTCAAACGCATGCGCAAAACGTAAACCAATCACATAGCCGTTTGACTTGGCTTCACAACATCCGGCAATCACTTTTTTATATAAGGACTATTTTTTGAAACTATTAAATGGCAATAAACTAATTTTAAAAAACGAATTTTTAAACACCTTCTTTAATTCAATACTGTTTTCAAAAGAATGACGAACTCCAAAAAGTTATCCAGATAGATTTTTAGCTTTTTTCAAGAGCTTTCGACTGGTTTTATTTTAATTCTTGTAACTTTATTTTAATCAAAGTTACGGTAGTTTTTGCTCGAAAAAAGCCTTTTTCTTTATATCTAAATATATTACAAATTTTTATAGATACAAAAAAATGATAAAGAGAAAAAATGTCACTTGTATATCGTAGCATACAAAAATCTTTTAAGTAAGAGCAAACAAAAAAATTTTTTATTACCTGTATTTTTTATAAGTACAATCATCTTTGAAAAAAATCAACCTGCAGAGATGCAGATGCAAGTTTTACAGCTGCTTCCAGGAGCATTCAATGGTATTAATCAACGATTTAGCATTATAATTCTAAAATTGTCTGTCTAAATCACTCATTTAACAAAAAAAAATTTCCTTTTTAAAAGTAATAAGACTGCCAGGATTGAAATCAAAAGACACATTTTAGTCAAATAACTTGTTTATTTCATATAAAGCAAATAACTATTCATTATAAACTTACCCAATTTATTTAGCTAAAATACTATAATTTTCTAGTATTACATTTTATATTTAATTAACACATTTATTCTTTGGGTACATTGTAACGTTTGCTAATATAATAATTAAGTATAAACCACATAGCAAAACTCTAGGAACGATTAGATAAATTTTCTGCTAAATATTTTTCAAACTAAACAATGATAGAATAAATTAATTCATTTATTACTGTAACAGTAACAAGTAATAATAATAAATTTTGCATTACAAAAATTAAACTTTTTTTTATCGAAATGTCCCCCTTTACACTTAATGACAGCATTACATATTCTTGGCATTCTTGCAACCAGTTTGTCCAACGTATCCTGTTGAAGAGTTTTCCACTCTTTTTGTGAGATTTCCCATAAATTAGTTGCAGACGTTGGGCAACATTTTCTCACACATCGATCGAGTTCTTCCCACAGTAATTCGATGGGGTTCAAGTCGGGCGATTGAGGTGGCCATTGCATGACTTTCAGCTTTTTTTGTTTTTCTAAGTTTAATAAATAATTTTTGCACAAAATAGATGTGTGCTTGAGATCATTATCCTGCTGAAACACAAATTGTGGACCAATCAATCGCAATCCTGATTTGACTGCATGTTTTTGTAAAGTATATCTATAGCTTTCCTTTTTCAAAGTACCATCAATTTTTACGAGATCGCCTACTTTTAAGGCAGCAAAACACCCCCATACCATTACTGAACCTGCACCACTTTACACTCGGTATCAAACAATCAGTGTTATATTTTTCGTGCACCCTTCTTCTTACATAAACTCTTCTTCTACTGCCGAAAATTTCAAATTTTTATTCATCAGACCAAAGAACATTCTTCCAATCATCAATTGTTCAGTCTTTGTGTATTCTTGCCCACTGTAAACGTTTCTTTTTATTAATACTTCGTAATAGAGGCTTTTTAACTGCAATACGACCAAAAAGTCCCTTCTCTTTCAGACGCCTTCTCACTAGACTTACACTTACAGATTTTTTTAATTTTTCATTAAAATCGGCGGTAATTTCAACGGCTGTCAGCTTCCGATTGCGCAAACTCATAAGGCAAATGTAGTTGTCCTCTTTTACAGTAGTTTTTCTTCTTGGCTTTGGATGTTTGTTTTTTACACTACCGGTTTCATAAAATTTATTAATATTGTAAGCGACTGTTCTTCTATCTATCTTTAACTTTTTCGAAATTGCACGACGACTCATTTTGAGTTCAAACAGTGTAATAATTTTATTTCGATCACGTACAGATATATTTCTAGACTTAACCATTGTGATTAGACAGTACTCAAATATTTATTCACAGTCGAAGTGTTCGTTCTCGAGTAATACGCTTGTAATTTAAAATATGAAGAAATATTTGAGAAGGTATACATACTTGATTTGCGAGAGTAGGGATATGACTTTATTTGTAAACAGTATTATTGAGCGTAGCGAACATATTTTATACTAAATAAATCTTTATTTTCATTCGTGATACATACCATTTGATGTGTGAATGTGTGTTTTGATTTCAATCCTGGCAGTCTTATTAATTAAAATTTTTAATGATTAAATAAATTTTTAAACAAAAAAGGAAATTTTTTTTTGTTAAATGAGTGATTTAGACAGGCAATTTTAGAATTTACAATGCTAAATCGTTGATTAATACCATTTGAAAGCTCCTGGAAGCAACTGTAAAACTTGCATCTGCATCTCTGCAGATTGATTTTTTTCAAAGATGATTGTACTTATAAAAAATACAGGTAATAAAAAATTTTTTTGTTTGCTCTTACTTAAAAGATTTTCGTATGCTACGATATACAAGTGACATTTTTTCTCTTTATCATTTTTTTGTATCTATAAAAATTTGTAATATATTTAAATTTAAAGAAAAAGGCTTTTTTCGAGCAAAAACTACCGTAACTTTGATTAAAATAAAGTTACAAGAATTAAAATAAAACCAGTCGAAAGCTCTTGAAAAAAGCTAAAAATCTATCTGGATAACTTTTTGGTTTCGTCATTCTTTTGAAAACTGTATTGAATTAAAGAAGGTGTTTAAAAATTCGTTTTCTAAAATTAGTTTATTGCCATTTAATAGTTTCAAAAAATAGTCCTTATATAAAAAAGTGATTGCCGGATGTTGTGAAGCCAAGTCAAACGGCTATGTGATTGGTTTACGTTTTGCGCATGTGTTTGAAACATTGTAGGTTAGATTTGGCAGCGCGGGAAAAATGTAATATTTGAATTTTCTTGACAAAATCGGAGTATAATAAATCATGAATAAATATATTATTAAAAATTGTTGTTTTAAGTAAATAAGACAACGTAATATTTCAAATAATGACTATTAAAAAACACAAGAGCGCGCGGAGCGCGCATGGTTAATTCTAGTATTTTATATAAGTGACTCAGGAGAATCGAAAGGTATTAAAATAAGCTTTCAAATGGTCTCCGACTGGTTTTTGTACGATGATTTCTTTCAAAGATACAAAACTTTAAACTTTATCCAAATTTGCTCCAGGGAGGGTAAAAGTATGTAACTGGCAGTGTATATCACAACTTAATATTTGAAATTCAGGACATAATTAAAATATCGTTGAAACACATACTACGTACCTATTATAAATACTAATTTATTTCGAATTATAATACGTATTAATAAACCTCGTAGATAAAAGTACATTGCACGCGCAATTATACTAACAATTAATCCCATACGTTACACACTGGTAACACTACTTTTTACATAAATACTTCACGTATATACACGTATATACACGTGTAAGCGGTATATATAAGTATACGCAGTACACGCACAGGGAAATGGAGTATTAATCGATCGATTATTTTAATTCTACTTTAAAAAAAAGAAAGGAATAAATATAAATTTACATAATTGATCTACATATAGAAGCGGAGACATTCTTTAATATGCTTAATCCGCTTAATACAAGTGTTAATAAAAAGTTGATCGTTTGAGTCACGCGCACGGAAACCCAGCCAGACAAACTGGAGGCTGCCCCGCGGAGTCAAAACAAATACGTCCGACTAAAAAAATTCACGAGGGAGAATAATACTTCCAAGAAAAATCTTGAGGCGAAAATTTCGCTTTTTCAAACACTAGAATCTTCACTCGTCTTCTCCCTTTCCTTTATTTCGGAGTAGTAATAATTCCGTGGCGTCATCTTGCCTCTACAGAGGCTGACATGCACGTCTCTTATATATATGTTTAGTTCTCAAGAAATCTCACCATCGGCTTTTGTGCAAATCAGTTAAAAGGATTCCAATATCACGCTATATTCACAGGTTGAATTTTATAAGGCAAGCGAAAAGACGTTTTGTGATACCGATATCTTGAATTAATCGGATCGGGATTTACCTTTTACCTCGTCTTTTTTTTTACTGACGTTATATATCTTTTAAAATTTTATCTTGACCTTTTTTACTTTTTGTATCGAAATATATATATTTTTATGATTGGACGTTTTAATACTGCTTGGGAGAAACGCGATACATGATTTGAAATAGCAATTTTGTCTCAAACGTGTGAGATGGGGAAAAAAATTCTATTTGGGATTAAAATTTTAATAAAATATCTTCTTTTTTTTAACACGTTATAAATCAAATTGAAAGGAGCGTATTGATCAAAGTAATAACACTACTCGTATTTTTATAACTAAATATTATTCACAAATGCTAATTTGATAAATTTGTAATAAATCTTACTGAATAGTTGTTGCTACGGTAATCACTACTATTTATAACAAACTTAAAAGAATTCGATAATTTGAATTACATTAACATATTTATTTTTAATTATATGTTACTAAATAATAACGAATGATTAATAAATTGTGACGTAATTAAAGTATTAGAAGGGAACAGTAAATGAACTAAAATAATTTCATTTTCGATTATCAAAATAAAAAATTCATGCAACGAAATAATTGAACCACATAATAAAATATTTTTCGTCACTCCCGCGTATTAAAACGAAACGTAATTTACATATTTACAAAGATATTAATAAAAAGAAAGGTCGAATTAAAATGGAAAAATCATAGTAATCGGACTATAATCCTACATATTCCGACACGATCTTCCTCGACTTTTTCGCCTCTTCTCTTTTCAGGTCTTTCGAAAGCGGACACGGGACTATAGCAGGCTTCTCATATCTACCCACGTTCGTTCGCTTCACCTGTCGTCGCCCACGCAAGCGGATAATCGTTCTTAGCCACAGAAATCCTCTTTTGCAACTCTACCCCTCTCTCTTTCTCTTTCTTTCTCTCATTATCTCTTTCTTTTCGTTAGATTTTTCATTCTTATTGCCTCCTATTCTGCGTATTCCTTTACTACACATACTTCAATGATACACACACACCTTTTTTCTTTTTTCATTCCCTTGCACACTATAGGTATTTTTGTTATAATATATTTATTACTGGTAATAAATTATTTAAATTAAATCGACTAAATTCCACTTATGCATTATTTCCTTTACATCGATGTACTTTCTTTAACAAAGGTAATTAATTCCTGATAATTGATTTCACATTTCGTAAAACTCAAAAATTTTAATTTAATGCATTTTTCGTATAAGTAAGCCTTTGTATAATCGTTCGAAACGTCAATATCCATGTTTATTCTCTTATTGTTAAAAGCATTGATAGTACTTTCTTAATTATATATATATATATACATTTTACAATGCGTACGTTAATTTACCATCTCTATAGTTTCCTTTGTCTTACCTTCTTTTCACTACTATCGCATTCTATCCCCCTTGCACACCGCAAACCTAATGAGAGGACGTTTCATTGTCTTTCGACCGATGATGGCAAACTGAAGTATCTTCAAATTTTTTGTTTCCTATACACACACACACACACACACACACACACACACACACACACATTTGTACACTTATATATACGCATACATCTATACTTCAAGTATTTCCATCGAATCCTGAATCGTGAATCGATTTTTGTGCAGCGTTAATTGCACTCGGGCGCTTTTTCAGAAGTTCACCATTGTGTAGAGAAAATTACGATCGACGAGGAAATAAAAGGAAACGGGAAATTTCATCGTTACGTAGTTTGATAATTTTCTGGCTTTTCTTTCCTTCAAAGTTAAGGCTAGTTGGTTTCTCGTTTCTTCGTGTCCATTTGAATTATTGATTGGTTTGTATACTACTTTATTCGCATTTAAAAAAAAAGCGTTGATTACTTGTTCAGAAAATTTTAAAGGGAATCATTATGACCGCTTGTTGTGAACGCAATTTACCTTCCGCTTATAATTTCAATTTAGTTTTAAGTTTCCCCGAAGCATGAAAGAAAGTAATTACTTGTTCGTTGTGAAAGAAAAAAAAAGTATACGAATTTAAACCAACGCGCCAAGATGTTAATCGTATTTTAATTTTAGATTACTCTATGGACTCCGTTCTTCTATTAAACAGTTATATTTCTTTTTCTTGAAAAACTTCCATGTTCAGGTTAAAGAGTCATTAATAGTTTAAATTGATTTTAAATTATATATATATGAACTTTCGAAAAGTCATTTTATTTCTACAAGCGGGCGAAATTAGAATTGGTCGGGAACTGTACGTGCTTAAAATTTGAAAAAGATAAATAATAGTACATTACGATACGAGTGCGCAAAGTAGGTTGTTCCCGCACGAGCGAAGCGAGTGCGAGATAACCTACGAGCGCACGAGTATCGTATACTATTTTTCCTACTGAGTGCGCAAAGTTCGACACATTTGAGCAGAACCGCGTCGGCGGAGGGAAAGTTGGGGGGGACGGGGGGGTTCGGGGGGGCGGAGCCCCCCCGCTTAAAAAAAATGAAAAACCGTTAATTTAACATTTAAATTTAAATTTTGTTGATATTTCGTTTAAATACTCGTATTTCTTGTACTACGCCACTTTTTGAACTCATTGTAAACTTTTGTATATTTTTGTTTAGAAATATTTGGCAACGTATTCAAAGCTATTTATTTTGCTGCTTCAAGCTACTCCGGTGGCACATCATCGAACACATCGTCACTATCACTGTCGACCCCACTTACTGATGTCATCCTTATTCAGAAATTATAAATACGTATATATAGAGCCGCAAGTGAGACGTCAAAATTAAGATTGAAACTTTTAACATAAATATAAGATGTTGCTAAGTAATAAGACGTAAACAAATCGGCGTTCGAGTTACGTGCCCATATTCATACATATTGTATTGCGCCCAACTTCTTATACTTTCCTACGTGTTCAACCACTTTTCCGCACGCTTAACTACTTTCCCGCACGCTCAACTACTTTCCCGCACGCTCAATTGTAGAAATTATAGCGTGTGGGAAAGTGGAACTTTGCGCACGCAAATGAGTGCGCAAACTCGAACTTTGCGCACGATAGTAGGAAAATCATTTTGTGCTTTCTTTTTATCTTTTTTTTTTCATTTCGTTAATGTTTCTAGTACATCTCCTCAAAGTTTGTAAGAAACGAAAATACTTTGCAATAAGTTAGGTATTTCGTTCAAACGAAATGGATATTACGTATATAAAATAAAACGATAACAGTACAACAATTATAATATTTAATATGCTCGATTGTGATATACACCTCTAATACATTACACTTTATCAAATGATCGACATGAGCAATGCAACGAAAACGAATGAGTGAAGTAAAAAATTGTAAATGTAAAAATGCAACTGGTGAACCTGATTCCGCAGGCAACTTGAACGCAAGCTCCCCAAAAATCATTATAAATTTTCATATTTTTGGCACGCTATGTGCGTGTACTATATAGAAAATTCGCGTATTCTTTTAGCGCATATATATATATATATATCCAAGACGGCAACACGAATGGGTCGGATGGATTGGGGGAAGTGGGAGGAGGGTGGGGTGGAGAGGAAAGGATCGAGTCAAAGTTATTCGTGGGGTGGCTTCAAGGGCGCGCGAGTGCACGCCGCAACTTTACATTCCGCGTTCGTTATCGATCAAACTTGGCCGCTTGCGAGCGCGTTCGCGCTTCCTTACTTCCGCCGGGTCACGGGCTCTACTTTGCCCTTCAACGTTCGGCGCGATAATACACCCTGTTCGCCAATTGCTGTTAAAGTGAGATGCCGGAAATGAGCGGTATTTCAAACTTTTTTTACTGCTTCGTATGTATATATACGATAATATTTGTCTAGAAAACTCACTTGTAATCCTATAATATTAATGATTCACGATCAATATGCATTTTATCATATACGAAGAAAAAAATTAATGTAATCGAGGAAAATTGAAGGAAGGAAGAATAAATCGTAGACTAAGATAGAATAACATTCTGTCTTTTAACAGTATGCAAGGATGTAGCTATAGAATATCCGAGTGTCCTTCCAACTCGACGATCACGTAACCGAATAACTTGAAAAATGTTGAAAGTATTGTTTATAAGTATATAGTTTAATTCGTCGTTAAAATTAAAATTTAAAATATAAATATAACATATTTTGATTTCGATGGAGGATTACGAGGCGCTTTGTACCTGGGTGTTCATTGCACACGTGCAACCGTGTAATTGTCCACCTGAATGGATAGCTGGGAAATCTGACGTATGGGCCAATTGATGATTTCCTGTGTCACGTGCATGAACCAGTCTTCTCGTTACATTGTTAACCCTATCGGTTTTGTTGTGTACACGCGGCTATATATTTCGGGGTCATTGCGGATTCCGCGCGGCACATTGTAAAAGCGAAAGCGAGGTAACACACGATTATATATTCACGGTGATTGTTCATCGGGCACGTGGGTGACGTGGGTGTGAATGTCAGTGTGCGCGCGTGTGCGTTGTTTCAGGGAAAAATTACTCGGATTATCCTTCTCGATTGATATAACTATATACATATAGAATTAAAAAGTATTATCCTATTCGTGGTATGCTTACACAGGACAATATAACTGATCGCTCGGTATAGTTGTTTCGTTACCTAATTTGTACTATTCGATTACTTCCGTGATATTTGATACCACTTCTTCTTTCTTGTATGCACGCGGCTGTACGTATCGAATCAAACCGGTATATCTGCCATTTCTTTTTTTTTAACTTTTGTGCACATTACAAAAAATTCTTTGTTGATTAATTAGCGACACGCCTCGTGTAACGTTGAAGTGAGAACATTTGAAATTCTATTTACATTTTTGATTATCCCTTTTTCAATGTGTTGATAAAATTAATTAAAATATTTGGTTGCCGGTAACTATTTGTATTCAAATTAAAATTTTGACACAATTTTGTATTTAAATTTGAAGGAAAAAAATATATAGAACTGAAAATCCATTCAATTTTATATTAAAAAAAATGCTAGTCGTAAGGGTCAAATGGTTCATTTAATTGTAATATAATAGAGTTACGTGTATTTCAAAATAAAACAGTCGATTTAACTTTTAAATTTCGAACGTGATCGTGAAAAATTATTTAGATGTAATTAACACCTCGTTATAAGTAAAATAATTACGTGTCATATAATACGGGAATATCACGGAAGTGATTCAAGCAGCTATCTGATAGTATACCCAGCTACCAAGGACCGAATTAATAGAGCACGGATATGCATCTCAACGATTTAATTAAGATTTAACCTCACAAGAATATTTCGTGAACGTTCGTTTAAAGCTTCTCTCCGAGCAATCGAGGAATGCATAAGTTTCGCACTTGCGAGAAAGCTCGACCTAAAGTTTATAGAAATTGTCAGGTAATTGCGTAGGACGTTTTCCAGCACGTACAGTCACACCTACGCATCGACGATCTTTCTTCTCTTCCTCATTCGATATATCCTCTGACCTCTTGATTTTTTTTTCATTTTCACCTATTGTTTTGTTTGTACCATTTTTTATTATTCACCTCAGTGAATATACTGTTATCAAGAAAAAGTAACCGAGATGATTTTATCATTTACTCGTCAAATATATCAGTTCAATGATTGGAAATAATTTTAATGGAAAAGTAATAAACGAGTTGTTTCTGTGCAATTGGCTTTTCTATTGTTCTCCTTGTCCACGCGCTAAATTACTCGTAGTAATAAGTAAAAAAAAATTATAACGAAGTACAACTGCAAGTGTAAAATATGACAAAAGTGAATCATATTTAAAAGTAATGTTATACACACCTTCTCCTGTAAAATAATATGAATATATTAATTTATCAACGTTTATTTTTATCGTGCGTTATACACTTTAAGATACGATGCATAGCGTATATATATCCTAT
Organism: Theocolax elegans; assembly: GCA_026168455.1. Taxonomy (NCBI): domain Eukaryota; kingdom Metazoa; phylum Arthropoda; class Insecta; order Hymenoptera; family Cerocephalidae; genus Theocolax; species Theocolax elegans. The sequence continues at coordinate 9,366,700 of CM047428.1, forward strand.
CGTGCGTGAGGCCCGGTAAAAGTATAAAATGTATATAAATCCAAGTGACCGACGACGAGCGCGCGGGTAAAAACTTACTCTCCGATGTTATCGGGTCCAGTCGTCGTTTTATGGTACGAGGAAGACACACGAAAACGATGGGGCGTAAACGCGGAGGAGGCGTGTAAAGAAGAAGTGCAAGCACCGCGTTCGCGCGCAGAGAAATCTTAAAGTGCACTTTGTGCTGAGTTGACCGTGAGAAAGTAAACAGGAAGCAGAGAATACAGGAAACAGACGGACCAATCAAATATCTCGCTCCTTCGGAATAGACATCCGTTTACTTCGTTTATACGACTACCATGCTATTTATATATCGTTTTATGTATCTGTATATATATACATACCAACAGCTGTTACTCACGTAAGATTCTATGCGAATCACGAACTTGACTTTTTCGCATTCGATTCGGGGAATACGTGTTAATTTTGGATGAAATTCAAGACGTTCGTGTACGTGTGTGTGGACGTTTTTTCAATCCATTGTGCCTACAAGCGGTTTAAAAAATCTTTCTTAAAACTCTATGCGATAAACTTCTCTGGTTTGTTGCACACGTATAAACGTTAAGTTTATATAGTTTTACTTGATAAATGAAAGAGATATAATCAAAGGCTAACATAAACGTTTAATTATATACAATTATTTTTTCTCGGTGTCTTATTCAATTGACAATTCTATTTATTCTTATCATTTAATATGATCTGTCATCGTTAATAAAATTTCATAAAAAAATTGTTGCTTTGGAAAAATCTTCAATGAAGTAGTCCGATTCTTACTTATACATAAAAGTATTGAAAAGCATTTTTTACTAAACGATAAAACATTTATTTCTATCCCATAGTTTGAAAATCATGCTACAACAATAATAATAATTTGTCTAAATACTAAATCCATCAAAATAATTCCATATTTTCAGTACAGTAATAATATTGTTAAAGACATTACTATGTACATGATAATGACGTTTAATTCAAATAGCCCATGAATCCTCAATCAATAAAGAATAATTTAATGCAACTAGGAAACGAGCTATTTCTACCAATAACGTCGTCTAGTACCTTTAATCTCAGTCAAATACATAAATAACAATTACAACGTTATCTAAAAAAAGGAAACGCAAATATCTCGAACAAATAAAATAAATTGACTGTACGTAAAAAAAAAAAAAAAATTTGTTCCTTCCATTTAAATGTAAAATAAAAAAAGTAATTTTGGATTTTTCAAGCAACTCTATTTAAAATTAACGACTATCGATAACATAATCCTCGAAAAACAATTTGTGCCAGTTCAAAACCCTCGGCAAAATGAAAACCATCGAAATTCCATTAATTAAAATTGCAATTGCACTTGGTTGTTAGTAGAAATGTCGTTAAAACGCCGAACGCGCGATAACTTTGCCCAGCTATAAATTAAAATCTAAACGCACCATCACGTGGGTGCATACTTGTGATACACACACAGCCCCACACACACACACACACACACACACACACACACACATACACACAGAAACACAATAACACACACATACGTGTGTGTGTGTGTGTGTGTGCAACCATAGAGGAGGGGGCGCTGAATATACGATCGCAAGGTTGATTCTGGACCGCATTGCGGAGGTCTCTCCCAGTCCAAGGTCGACAGTGCGCGCCGAACTCGAGTGAGTCTCTTTCTCCTGGGACGTCGAGCTTGCTCGAAACTCTTCCGCTTTGTACTGGTGGTCCCGCTTTTTCTCTCCTCCCAGCTTTCTTCTTTTTTTTTCCGACTTTTTTTTTATTACGTTCGTTGGGATCTTCGTTGTTTGCTTTTTATTTTGTTGATTTTCGTCCAACGAAATTCGTGGTGCTTGCGATACGAGTTTATATACGGGTGCGTGAATTAAATTGATGGATATAGATGGTCACGTAATTTTGTTGAATATCCTACTAAATTTACAACTAGGGAAAATACTTTAAACTAGATTTAAAATTATACAGCTTTTTTTATTGTTTTTATTTATTATTATTTAACGTATCGTTTGTTTATAGTCTCTTTTTATCTTTTCAGGTGTTAATTTTTATCGTCACCGGATTGTTCAAAAACTACTTTATTGGTATTTATATATACAAACAGTCGTTAGAGAAGAATTGAATATACTTCCATATTACTGTTCTTTGAAACAATTATCAATTTTTCCAGATGACTTTTTTGATAACTATATGTCAGTTCAGCTTATATTATTATGAATTATAAAAGTAATTAAAAATAAAAAAAAATTATCAAGCATGATTAAATTTGACTGTCAAATAGTGTATCAAAATTATGTTAAAATAGACTGTAAAATTATTGAAATTGAGAAAATTATTTTTCTTAGGATTGGTCCACAAATTAAACAATCATAATCGACTTGTTAAAATACATACAATTCCATTCAATAATACAGATATATGTAAAATGGATATTTCTCAACCACCCTGCGTCACCGTAATATTTCATTCTGTAATAAATGAAAAAAAAATGACCCACCATCCTCGACGATATATCAGTTATTTTATCAATTTTTTGCCAACGTGCATCTTCGATCGCGTCATTCCCTGTCAATTTAATACAAATAAAAGTATATTAACTATTAAATTTTATATATTAACAATTCAATTAACGTGCGAGGTTTCAAACGGGGTTTCTAATTTGATATTATTTATAATTTTTTCTAATATTGTTACGTATAATAATACAGGAAAAAATGGCAGGTTATATAATAAATTAAATAGACTGATTTGAGCAGAAACTAATACATATTTATTGGCTCAAAAAGAAAAGAGGGAAAAAGCCAAAAAGGCATAAAAAAACCCTCGAAAATTTAATACAAATAAAAGTATAATTAACTATTTAAATTTTTATATATTAACAATTCAATTAACGTGCGAGGTTCAAACGGGTTTCTAGCTTGTTTCTACGTTTCAAACCCTTCCAGATCTTTGTATAGCAGGTCAAATAATTTGAATTATATTGAATAATATTATACATCAAATATATATATATTATTAACAGTGCGATTCTTTCGTTAAGTCGATAATATTGTTAACGACTGAACACTGTCTCTTGCCAAAGTAGATCCGACCGTGTGAGATGATAAATCAGAGAGATAACCGATGCATCCCGAGAACCAGCTACCGACAGTTTTCACGATTTTATCGCCACATTGTGAAACCGAAAGGAAAACGGAAAATCATAAAATAATAATAGTCACGATCCAATTGTTAATCTCGACGTAAACTAAAATTTCGAAAAGATAATACTTTTTTTATAATATATGTATACAACTACACATAAGTTGTTTGATTACTCAAAGTGAACACTCTACGATCATTGTTCCAATTTGATTAATTATAGATAGTGCATAATGTAATAAGGTTAATTGAGAAAGAAAGCATTATGTAATTAGTTTTAAAATTGTTATAATTCATATTTTCCAGTAGTCAATTTGTGTATATACACGTGGAGCTCTTAGCGTTACGAATTTCAAAAGGAAATTTTAATTAATCTTCTGTAGGTGACGTTCGTTATAATATGGAAGTTTAATTACTATCATAGCTTTTCATTAATTTACCATAAGTGCAACTCATTACACTTGGTCAACTAACAATATAATACGTATATACCTAGAATATTCCATTTTCATATAAATTGATCGAATTATTCGAATGCAAAGAAAAAAAAATCATCGAAATTTTCGTCCTTCGTTCAAAATCAAATTCATCCGGATGCCCCTGGAGGAAATTTGGCAGTGTTCCAATTTGAAAATCGCACGCATCGAACTCGCAAATCTTTCAGTTCCCATACCGAAATTTGCCATTTCAGCGGTAGGTGTATATACTGATTCAGGACACGTTCGAAGCGGAGCAAACGCCGCGGTGTGTAAATCGTAAACTCGTTCCGATCATCCCGAAGGTATACGGTGCGAGCGTCTTTTCAAAAGGAAAAGTCATAAATCGGATCGTATACATGAATATATAACAAAAAAATAGTATACTGTTTAAAAGGAATATGTAAATTTTAGTCTCTCGTTTTCGAAGAATATCTTGGTTTTTCATTTATCGAGTTATGATTTATTTTTTGATATTTTAAACGTACATTTAAGTAATATTTTTATTTCTCTCGTTGTTCAAATTTCTAGGATTTATTCTGCAATCGACTTTTCTTTTAATTTTCTAGAAGATAATCTAATATTTAAGAACTATAAACTGACTTAATTAAATATTAAAGAGACATTAAAACTTTTAAATAATAGTATTTTACTTTAATTACTTATATCATAAATAGATCTCTATAAAATGGTATCTTACTTAATTATTGTAGGGAGAAAAAAGTTTGAGATTCAATAATTTAAAATGCATTATCCGCCGTATACATGTCTTTAACAATCTTGGTGTATATAATTAATAAAACTTTAATTGAATAAAGTGTATTTGTCAGTTGGGCAAAAAAATTTTTTTTAAGCCCGTCAACAAGTAATAAGTAAAAAAATACGTGCGGTTAAAACATTAGCGGCATAAGCCAGATGAAATTAAAGCAAATTTAACTTAGGTGATTAATTACTCACCCATTTAGGTCATGAAGCACGAACTAACACTCTGCCCAATAACAACAGCCATATTTCCATCGTAGACGTATCAAAATGAATAAGTGATAAAGTCAAGCCCCAACAAAGCCTTACATAAATAACCACTTGAACCGCATTATACTCCATATTCGTAGAAGAATTCAATATTTGTGTATCCATCTTGAATAAAATAAAATGTTCATCACATCGTCTTCGTATCAAAATGACCTCGCAAATATCCTCTCCTACCTCCCCTCGCTTCCCCTACCTCGGTTCATTACAATACAAAGAGACACCATCGTCGTATAAAAGACATCCCTAGACGAGTAACACGGAGAAAATCAATATTTCATTCACGATAAAGTATCCTTACGTAAAATCACGTCGTAACCCTCCCTTCTATAATTAGTACGCTCTTGCATATGTATGCGCGCTCATGAAAGTGTCTCCTATAAAGCTCAAAGATAAAAAGAAGAGATTTTTTTTTCACCTATTTGCACACACCGAGCTAAAATTAATTTTTATACTCGTATTATCATTTTGCGTAATATCACTTTCGTCACTTGGTAAATAGTAAGGCAACGAAGTTACATTAATTAGAGCAAACCGATTGATATAATTATTTCTTCATTGTTATACGACGAAAACGAGTTTTTTTTCTCCTTCGTCCTCTTATATTCTTTTATGGAGAATTATTACATTTGGCGCTGTCGTAAATGTAATTAGAGTTAGGAAATATTATAAGTTCGCGTGTCATTCGGTGTATCGAGCTGTTTATTATTGAATATATAATGAAAAGAGATAAAAATCTGTTCAGTTTATGCAGAAACAGGAGTACTGATAATCCGCATTCGACATTTTTACCAAGTGTGCTTCTTTACTGTGTTTCCGATTTTTTCAAGTTTTTTTATTTTTTTCATAGTCAACAGTAATTAAATTATAGTAATTTAAATAATAATATTAAATAAAGATAGTCAAAATGGGAGGTAGATATTGTTACAGTATAGATTTAACTGCGAGTGTTCTACAAACACTACTCTACATCAAATCTATTTAAAATTCAGAGCAATAAATTGATGCATTGAAACATGAATATATGAATAAGTTATGAATTTTAAATAAGCACCTGTAACAAGTAGTTGATCTATCAGTAGTAATCATTCCTATCTTAGATCAAAGAATTACATTTCAACAATTTTTTTTAATGACAACATTGAATTAGGTATTCTACAGTGGTATATCTATGCTAACTGGATCAAGTATACCTCAAAGTATTTACGTAATCAAAAACCTGCTATATTTATGTAGATTAATAAAAGAAAAGGAATATGTTTACTTTTTTCTTGTAATAAACTTTATTTTATATTATCTATATATTCAAAATTTTCCTGCAATAAATAGATACACTTAACTTATGTACACTTAACATAGCGTTACAAAATACCAAAGAGACGATTCGCATGGATACAGGTCTTCCAAACTCAATCGCGATAAATCGGATTAATAAAATTTCTTAATAAATATAAATCGTAAAAATTTTGCGTTCTCTAAAATATCGAGTAAAAAATGTTATTTAACAAAATAAACTACAGCAGAAAGTTGCGAGAAGAAACTACACTCGTCACGTACATCGATTCAAAGTGACGAATCCAAGTAATTTTCGCTTCTTAGACAGTCTGACCAATAGTGCGACCTTCCCAGTTCCTCGTAAGTTCTCCCTGTCTTCGTCTGGTCTCTCGGTAAGGAGGAGAAGGAAGAGGGGCATCGACGAGGGAAAGAAGCGAAGACGAAAGGGCAAGCCTCGGGTCAACGCGAACTCAACGACCTTGTCCCAAGTAAGTGGTGGCAACGTGAGAAAGAAAAGGATAGCCTGCAGTCGCTCAAACGAATATCCGAATGCGGTGGCACGTCGCGTGCAACGGCAACCGATGGGAATAACTTATCGAAATCTCGCCCCGCGACTCATGACTACACTCCGAGCACGCGCGGCTTTTTCCATTTCCTGGTCGAGATATACCGAAGAAACTTGCGGTTGATTCTCAACGTACAGATGCATGTGTTTTAGCAATGTTTTATACCTTATGGAAATTTATGTACCATATATTCCTTTACTTTTCTTTTAAATATTTGTAATTGTACACGAGATAACAGGTAGCTACATACGTGAAGTCAAATTGATCAAATCAAATGGAGGATTAATTGTATATCGCGAGTCAGGTGTACATAAATACAAATGGAAAAATTATGCTAAAACATTTTGAAATGTACTGGTGTTATGTCTATTTCTAAATAGAACTGACAAACAGTTATTTAATTCATTTGTCGAACGATATAATTCGATTATTTCATCAACGTACACTTTTGTGCGATTCGTATTAAACGTTTATTTCTTTGAAAATTATTTCGTGACATATAGTTTATTAAAATACGCATTCAACGCGATTTTAAAAAAAGATGATAGTTATATGTACAATTCATGACTGCCATTTGAGAAACTCGCAGATCGCTTGGGAAATCAATGCGAAAACAAACGCGCTACTGCTGCTTTAAAACGGCATGAAGACAAGATCAAATTTATTCACTACGTTAATCCATTGGTTAGATTTGGATTTTCCTACATCAATCAATTTTATACTGCGTACGATTTCTCTTATTATATCGTTTATATTTTAAATTGAAAGAAAAAAACACTGTTATCAAACATTTCAATTAATTTAAAATATTAAAGATCCACACGCTCATAAGATACCTAATCAAATTATTTCACAGATCGGTATGATCAAACGTTATATTCATCATATTCGAATTTCAAAGTTCTAAAAATTTTATCAATTAAAAAATATTAATTATTGTGAAAGTTGTATGTACGTGTGTAAAAATATTTTCCATTTACTGCCAATTTTCTAATAATGGAAAAGATCAGGTTTTGGCACACTTTTACCTTCAATCAAGTTTATCTTATTTCTTAGACACGATGAATTTTGATCTAATAATCATGCCGATTCTAAGTGACTGAACATTGCCGACATAAAAGTGAAAGTACATAATTTAATCTACCGACTCTTCATGAAAATTATGAAACGGAAACATGCAAACATCTTGTCAAATATTTGACAACATCGTGAGTTCAAAAATTAAAAATTTCTAATGTAACGGATAATTATTCATAAAAATGTGAAACCCCAAACGATTGCATAAAAACGCGTTGGATATACAACAAACACGCGTGTAACTAATTTACAAATATATCCTATTAAAGAAGATCGTATAATGATCAAAATCGCAAAAAAAAAAATTCTACCTACTTTATACTTTTTCTCTTCCAGAAAGAATATCAAGTAGTAGAGACTGACTAACGTCAGACGCGATTTATTTAGATGTCTTGTATACAAATAAATAAGTAGGTGCAACATTAGAACTTTCTCTTCATTTTCGCAAAAAGGAAATGTTTACCGGTATTATTTTTGTTCGAAGCATCAACGCGTAAACAAGACGGTGTCTGTTGTCGCATTATATATTTGAAGCTTTTAAATGAATATTGTGGAATTTGTACGTCTTGCACACTGGTAATACATATATAAGTATTGAATCACTTAATTTGTAATTGTTACTAATATGAAATATAATTTTTCTATTAATGCAAAATAAACAATTATAAAATTTAAAATATGATTGTACACTCTAAATCCTAATGTGTAAAAATTGATGCTAGAATGTTTCAATCGATAAATTTACTCACTTCAAAACTGTAAAATGGCTGCAGAGTTAAAAGAGATTAAGAAGTATAAAAGTGTGAGAAGGGCAGATTTCATGAAAAGTAGAATATTCGCATTTTACTGTTTGCAAAAGTGTAAAATTCTTGATTTACACATTTTCTGGAATTTTCCATAAATATACATCATCTTATACATATCTAATTATTTTTTGACAAAATTCATTACTTGTCTAATAAGTAAAATATTCTATACCATAATAAAATCTACGACGTATCACACAAATCGGAAAAAATAAAATCTTACCTTAAGTGGATGCCAAAGTTGATAATGTACCATTTGAGTCATTTTACATAAACGAAAAAATCTTAATATTTGTGAAAACAGTATTTTTTAGTTGATAAATTATATTCTAATTGAGATCCTCTTAACAAACATTAGAAGCATTGAAAAACTACGTGTAATAATTTGAGACGCTCAGCACCCGTATTACTGAAAAGCGTTACACAAATGTACTTATCTTGCACTTGCGAGATTATAACAGTGTTCAAAGTAATTTACTAGGCTAGCCGCAAGTTATATATAAGGATTAAAATAAAAAAAAAAAATGATTGGATGAAACCGCCCCCGCGTAATTAGAGGATCACCGTGGATCCTCATTACTTTTCACGTAAATCACTTTCTCGTTATCCGCGCAATTAAATTGCAGGAGAAAGGTTGATGCGCGGCTTTTCATGTAACATTAAGTGACGCCGAGTCAAGAGAAATAAAGACTCGTCCTTTCGGTTTTAGAATTTTACGGCGGATCTACGAGCAACTTTATAATTACACGTTTGTATCAACTTATTCGTGGCTATTTTACTACTACATGAATAATAAAGACGCAATTAAAATTTATTTTTATCTTATCACTTATTTTATGTAAATAATCCACGTATATTCATTAAATCTTTATTTATTGGTCGATAAAATATTTAACAAAGTTTCGTCCTAGTTTACATAACTAAGAATTTAACTTGATTTTCGAATATTAACAGTTTTTACGTCTCAAAAATGGCAAGTACTGCAAACCAAATGCGAATAAACCTACCTAATTTCCTTATACACAAATTGTTAATTCTTACCGTCAATAATAAATTCAATGTAAATACAGGAAGATATAAGATTAAACGTAAAATGCATAACGAGAATATTTTATCTCGACTGAAAGTTGTCCAATTATTTACATAAACAGGTAACCTCAAAAATATTCCAGTTATGAAAAATCGCGTGTGGCTGCAAACTATGTAATTAAATTTTCCTTGAACTTGTAACTTAAATACACCACTAAAAGTAGAAATTACTTATACAACTTACCGTTAGTATACTTTTAAAAATTGTAATTACATTAACATTCGTGCAACACATTTACAGCTGGCGAAAGAATATGATTGATAAATTATTAACATTTCACGTATAGTTATACTAATAATTAAACGTTTCAATATTTAATATATTTTAATAATATTGAAAAAAGAAAGATAAAAACTTGTAAATAAGATACATATCTATAACTTACTTGTTGCTCGCAAATATGTGATACTTTATTTTATTCTATTAAGCGCACTTATAAATTATATGTTAATTGCATTACCTATAACGCAAAATTGTACAAAAACGGTACTTAAAAGTATATTTTTAATCAAGAATATACAGTTTCTAAATATTCAGTTTATTTTTATTAAGATGGTGGCATACCCGGTAATTATAGCATTTATTTAAAAAATATGCAATTTTATGCAAAACCCAAATGCAGCAGTACTAGATGATAATTAAATAATAAATCATTCTACAAAGTTCAAGTCAATACGACAAGGACACCCTAAAACATTTCTGCGCCGAAAAATCGTACATTTTTTATGCAAAAATTTTTTAGGGTGTCCTTGTCGTATTGACCTAGAACTTTTTAGAAAATTGCATATTATTTAATTAATGTAATAATTATCATTTTCTACTCAGTCGGTAATCTACCGGGTATGATACATCCGGAAATAACAAATAATAAGTTTACTTAACAAATAATAATACGTACTTTTAAAGTACATTTTTCAAAATAATTGTCAATAATATTTACCTCAGGGCGCAAAATAAAATTGACATAGAATAAGAGTTAGACAGAGAGCGAGAGAGAGAAAGCCTGTCATTGAGAGAAAGAGATAAATATAACAATATATAGTATAGCGAATGTTAACGTCAAAAAAAAAACAAAATAGACACCTTGGCGTCTGCCGGTATAAGCTATCTTCTTTTTATGTATAATCGTATATATATACTTTTTGTATTAAGTCAAATAATTAAATACAAAAAATACAATAAAAATTACAATAAATTTACAATACAATAAAATTTAAAATTTTTTAATTTTTAATAAATATTATTTTAAATAATTTAAAATTTTTTTAATAAGAAATGTTTTCTTTGTTTTTTTACATTTATTTTTTCAAATTATTACTAACTTTTATAGAGGGCTCCACTCCCTGCAACCCCCGCGTCTCCGCTTCGCCATCCTTCTACCCCCTCCCCCTTAAGGGAAAGCCGCATTACCGACATTACGATTTTCGCGTTTAATTTCTACTTTCACGCTCTTGATTTCTTATTTTTTAATCCGACATCGTACTATACTAAAAATAAAAAATTTTAATGCAAATTAGAATTTAATGGACTTTGGACGATAAAATAGTATATGCATAATGAACTATTTATACAAGCTTTAAGTATTAAGTTAACAAATAGGCATAAATTAATAATATGATTTATCTTATAATTATAAAGATTTTCAATGAAGTTCTCATTTCATGATTTTGAAATGATTATCACAAAAAATTATAAAATACTATTTATAAAACATGGACTATATTAGTAAGCGTTACAAAATTCATGTAAATACTTCCATTAAATAGGAATATTAATTATTTATTATGATTTAAACAAATTGAGTAACTCGTACAAATTTGTTACATTGTAATTTCTTATGTTACATTGTAATAAGGAGAGTCCGTACAGATTACAGATTTTTGTATTTGACTTTTCAAATATAGTTTACAGGCACAATTGTTGCCCATTATAGAATGTGCTTTAAACTCATACAATTGAACAAATATACAAATTAAATGATAAATTTGAAATATCTTTTAATGTCGGTAAGTGTGCACTTTAACTGAGGCCCTACCCAAACATTACATGGAGATTTCAACTAAATTTTAAATAAGTATACTAATTATAAATAAAATCTATAATTCTGTTTGTGTATTACACTATTAGTGTTCGCACTTAATTGTGGAGTTTAAAATTTATGAGAGTAACAGGTAAAAAAAAGTAGAATTTGAGACACAGGTAAGTGCCTCACGCATTCCCTTTCACATTTTAATTATTTTTATTTACATTTAATTTTAATTCAATTTCAAATAAATTACGCGAATAAAAAAATATTATTAATGTAGGTGTCGGAAAATAACATAATACCTAATATATTAAATATAGATTTAAATTTGATAAATATAAGCCGTTTCGTACCAGGAGTGCACAGTAATTGGGGCTTCTACCTTATAGATATAAGCAACGTACACAGCAAAAAAAATGCAGATAAATAATGTTTACATATGACATTTGCATACAAGTAATAAAATAAAGTAGCTCTGAATCGCTATGAAGACGTAGGTGTGTGTCTGCGTGTGTGTGCATAGAGAAGCTCGTCCATAAACCACTGATTCATATGCATAGAAACTAAACTAGTTTATCTGAATATTCCACTCGAGGAATTAGATTATTCAACAAACTCTCAAGTCAAATTGTACCTATACGTCGTAATCATAAAAGTGCCGAAGAGGAGCTTGTCCTAGGTTCGTAAACACTCGATGCGCACAATATATATATAGTTGCTACTACGAGACGATATACCACCTTGATTCCTCGAATATGCATTGTACATATATACGCACACACACACGTACATGCATAGAGGAGCATTCCAAGAGCGTGTTAGTTGGTTCACCGACCCTCGTAAAACACGCGTCTCTCGCGGAATTCACGGCGTCTTGTCTTACGTATATCGTGCACTGTAGTGTCGATCACACAGCTATACATGTATACATACATATATATATATATATATACCCTTTTCTCACGGTTCCTCCTTATGATCTTCGATATCGTGTGTCATGGAAAATTTCAACGGCTTACGTACATACGTTTTGCTGGTTTTTCATAGATTGATCGAACATGCTCTTTTTAGTTGTTTACGTAAAAGGAGAAAGTATAAAACTAAACAAAGTGGTATATTCGAAAAAAAAGGTGTACATCAAGTGCTAAAATCCAATGCCGATGATAAGAGAATCAAGTACTTTCGAACACGTTTTATTGATTCCTACGGTATTCTCAATTTTCGTGCAAGTTATAAATTTTAGATTTTTAAACGATTATACATTTAATTTACAAAAAAATAGGTAAAACCGTTTAATTATTTTCTACGTAAATTCTGAGTTTATTACTTTTTTTACCAACATTTTATTTTAATTTTTAAATGCAACACTCTACATCTTCCTTCCATATTAGCGGTTGAAACTATGTGGTGACTGTAATTGCCTTACCGTAACGTACCGATACATCCGATAACTGCAAAGTGGTCTTGAATTCTTCGAATGGTCTCTATACGATTATTGTTTTACACGAACAATTTCACAGATTCTATTAACTTATGATGTAAAAAAAAGATAGTATTGATTAATCATTAAATATATTATCGAATTTAAGTAACATAATTTACTGGTTATATTATACATTCAATTAATAATTGCGATCAACATTTTTATATATAATAATTACTTTTATTCAATAGTTCGTTCAAACCCGAGTTACTCTCCGTACCCACAGTTTCTTAATATTTGTATTTGTAATCGCTTAAATTTTGGTATGAAATTTCGACTTTATTTACGTACATTTAATGTCTATCAACGTTTTATAATAATCACATAGTATACAGTTTACGTTACATTGTAATTATCGAATAAAAGAAATACGGGCGTGTATCAGTGAGGATGCAAGTCTATAATCCTTTATTTATTTTATTTATTTGTTGTTAAGAAATAAACGAAATGAATGAAAGTATCCGAAAGATCGTCAAGTGTGAACATACAATTTGTGAATTAGACCGATTTGACATTATTTTTACGATTACAATAACGTGTACAAGCAATCCGTACGATTACGACCCATTTGATCATATATATATACGCGCGCGTGAGTGAACTAAAGAAAATGTGCGCGACTTTATTGCGCGTAGAACGAAAATGATTTTGTTGCATACCACACTCCGCAGACTGCTACGTGATGTCATGGAAATGTAATCTCAGTTTTATATATATTAGAATATCCTCACTCACCACGGGGTGGTTATAATAATTATATTATTGCTTCATTTTTTATATACTTTTCTTTTTTGCTACACATCGCCATTATTTTAACGTATTTATGAGATTTCGCACGATTATGTATATGCGTTGAATTTTAAATGCGAATTTTGACCTTATCCGATACGATATTCTGCAACATAAAGTATGAATTAATTCGATTGATTTTTAAATTGCGAGCGTCGGAATGTTAGGCGTGTTTATAATAAAATTTATAAAACTATGTAAATCGTTAAAAGTGTAACATAGTAGAGTTATAAAAATTATTATATGTCGTAAACCTCGAACTGTGTAAAATATTAATATCAAAATATTGTGATATCGGTTTGTTTATTGTATCAATATTTAAATATGTTTTTCAGAAATAAAGAAAGATATAGCTGAATAATATAAGGTTACATATTTTTACGATTCTTTTCAGTACGGAGGTGTTGATGTAGTTCGTGATGTTATTTACAGAATTTAAATAAATAAAACGGGAAACGTCTGAAATGGGTAATTACGTTTATTGTGAATCAAAATATCCTGCAGAAAATTGCATACACGAAGAATGTTATAAAAAATGTAATAAAAATCTATCTATCAAAACACGCAATGTAAAAGATCAATTGATAAAACAGAGTAAACTTCTCATCACATGAAATCGAAAAAAAACTTCCATATATATATATATAGCTAGGAGTTTTTCTATATTAACCATCCGAGGCCATCAGGTATCATCACCTTTTTCCTATCTCGGTTTTCCGACCTCCCGCAAACTACACGGGTGTACGACAACGGACCGACTTCATTCACCAACATTTACGTGTTATCCGGACTCTCAGGGATTTATTCCGCTCGCGGCTGAGTTTCCATTCAGTCGTCCACTGTGAACTTTTGTTTCGGTACGCCGCATAGAAACGGTGAAAATAACGACCGAGAATTCTGAATAGAACCGCTGCCCGAGATTGATGTTCCTTTGCCTGGATAACGCATCATTTTCTTTTCTTTGCCATCGCAATTTTTGAAACTAAGTTTAATAACCTTTATAATATGTACAAACAACGCGTACTTGCAAAATTAAATAATTTGTTTAGAAAATTACTATATATATGGTACACGTAATTTAATGCCGCTCATCACCGAAAATTGTAGACAATTAAAACTTGTCTATTATGCAATCTCTTTTATGTTTCTTTTTTTTTTCATTACGATCAGGAAAACCATAATTCATCGAGTAAGAATACATCTCGTAATGACATTTCTATTGTGTATGTGTACACAGATTCGCCATAATTACGTAACTTTCATCGAATCCTCGATCGTGCAGGAGATAAACGTACATATTTCTTGAGAAGTGCGAGAATGTCGCAATTACAGCCACACGACATTCACTTCGAATAATTATCTCTATATTTACTTTAGTAAAAATCATTTTTACACGCATAAATCAATATACGATCACGATATACCATTAAGATTCGCTTCTCGATATATATAATGAGCGCAATTTATGTAACGTTTCGAAGAAAATGTTTACATTACACTTAACGAAGATTCACGATAGTAGAAAAATAATAGATGAAAAGAAAGAAAAGAAAAAAGTCAAGATAGAGACAAAGAGAGAGAAATATTGTCATCGAGCAACGTGTTCTCCATCGATCGATCGATTTCAGTCATTGATTTTCGAAATAGGTTAATTGCACCGAACGCATCAATAGAACGGTGTGTGTGTGTATGTGTGTGTGGTAGATATTCGCTATATTCCATCGGGTTTTATCCGGCGTTCGCCACTTACAGATTAATAACGAAAATGTTCGACTCACGAGTGGTATATTCCCAGACAAACGTACATTAGCTGTAATTACGCATTCTACCTATACGTTTATAACGTTAGCATTAAATAAACGAGTTTGTCTAATAGAATTAACTTATGAATAAATATTACTTTCGGTTATTAATTATTAACCATTAATCAATCCGAAATAATTGCTCGCTCTTCATTTATATATATATAAGTAAACAGTGTAATCAATAAACCATATCCTACATACATGAATGATCATTAATTACACATTAACAAAGCTGTACTGTCGTATAATGGTAAAATTGATCGGCTCCTATTAACTTATATTGATATATATAATATTAATATTTCTTAACGCGTGAATAATGAAATAAAACGAAGTCCATCACTCTATTTTACTCAATGAATCGCAGATGGTATAGATGGTTCGGAACGAAAATTGAATGAATTTTTATAAAGTGTACACCGAGTACGTATATGACGTCATTGCATACGTACTAGAAAGCGTTTACCAACAAAATCGACCCTTTAAAATTTAAAGAAAAAAATGTGCAACAGTATTATGCGTTGTGGCACATAAAAAAAACTCTATTCCACAGAAGACGTAAAATGTGATCAAAATTGTAAAAAAAAAGAAAATACTGAAAACCATTTTTCCTCGTTATATTTCACGGGTTCACTCTCGAATCTAACTACGTTATACTGGGTGTAAAAATAAAAAGTAGAAATGGACATTTTTGAATTCGGTAATTTTATGTAGATTCGTTTATTTATTCATTTATTCGAGATTAATCAAAAATAATATTACGATAGTTGCAGCGCTAACGATTAATATATCAAATCAATAATTGAGTGAATTGCTTTCTTGAATTGAACATCATAGTTATTTTAGTTATATACTTATAAATTTTAATGTATTCCAATAACGGTTAATTTTATTTATCGTTGAAAAAAAAAATTGTTCTACGTTCTAAAAATGTAATTTTAATAATTTAATGAAAATGTAATTTCGTTATAATTAAATAATTGTTCAAATATTTAAAATTTACTTGGTCTCACACAAATTTGCATTTGATATTCCATTTTTGAATGAATTACCAGCGCGACACAAAAATTAATGCATAAATATGCACGTGGAGGGACGATATGCTGATTGACACTGGTTAATCAACGTATGCCCAGTCAAATCTATCCTACCAATCGATAGGTAGTTATTATACTGAGAGGAGATGTACTCAGCAAATTTAAAAGATAAATAATGAAATTACGAGTTGTCTATTTACAATGAATTTTTTTCCTTTTTGTAAGGGTATATTCTTGAAACTCTATTTTTCCATAAAACCCTAGTGATTGATTATAAATCAAGTATTTTGTATACATTTGTTTGATAAGTAAGAAAAAGTATAAATAATTGTTTATTCTAGCCTCGAGGGGTAGACTATTATGTAGTCACTCGAATGTATTTTAACATTTCCATGAATGACTAAAGTATATAATAAGATATACTCAGTATTGGTTTTTGCTCCGAGGAGTATATTTTCGTGGCACGAATCGTTGGAAAAAATATATTGCCACGTACGTCTTTTGAAATACTGAGGATCGCATTGACGCAAGGATCGGCGTTATTAAAATTAACTAATACAACGAACTAACGAAATAACCTTTTTCCACCTAATCAATCGGAAAAGTAGCTTGATAGTACCGTTCGGAAGTAGAGTAAATGAAAAAAACGAGGAAGATAAAAGTCAACAAAAGTGAAATAGTAGGTATTACGAGCTGTATATAACATAATATGGAATTATATCGAAAAGATGATATCGAAAAGAAGGTATAGAGAAATGCAAAAGTAGCGTATACCCCACGTTTATTTTGGGTTACCCTGTATATCCAGGTTCTGACCTACTGACACGATCCCGTGACGTCACAGGAAGCCCAGTGGCGTAGATGGCGGAGGGAGGGAAGACTACGCGGGCGCTTCGGTTCTCTCCACCCCTCCTCAACCCCCCATCCCCATCCCCACCCCCACCCCCGCCACTACGCGGAGTTCGCGCTCCGTTTCCGGGGGCTGACCTATTCCCCGTGTGCGAGTGAAGGAATCGCTTATTCTCCTACGGTTTAGGGGTTTCACGTGTATATAGGTGTATATGTATGTACACCGACAACTTTCACATGGGAGAGGGCTATATATGTGTGTATGTCTGTAGATACATAGGGACGTATATTTGTGTGCAGATTCACGTGTATACATAGATATATCTCTGAATTATTTGTTGCACACCACAAACTGTTGCAAATCGCATTTGACTGATTGTATTGCCACTTTTTATAAGGTTCAACCAAATGCTAATGATTATGCGAATAAAATTAATGTACACTGTAAAGTGTACCCATTGTTTTATACAACGTTCCATATAACTATAATTAAAATAATATGTTTAGGATTATGGAAAAAATAAGCTTCGTACGTATTATTTTTAAATTGTAAAAACGACTCGACGAATGAACTCGATGAACATTTTATGATAATGGATGTTGCTATAGGAAATTGA
Organism: Theocolax elegans; assembly: GCA_026168455.1. Taxonomy (NCBI): domain Eukaryota; kingdom Metazoa; phylum Arthropoda; class Insecta; order Hymenoptera; family Cerocephalidae; genus Theocolax; species Theocolax elegans. The sequence continues at coordinate 9,384,808 of CM047428.1, forward strand.
TATTACATTTCGTATATGAAAAAAAAGATTGAATTTAAAGACCAAAGCGGAAACCTTTTAATTCAATATTATTTTATCAATGTGACTTACAAAATGATATCGATAATTGATTTATATCTTTGATTGTGCAACACCGTGCATTATTTTAATTCTAATACAACATGTAGTATTTTAATCCTCTAAATTTATACAGCGCATACTCTCGTATCTTAAGTTTAGTGAATTATGCAACAAGTGCGTGAAGTACGATTTCACGCACTAGTGTGCGGTCGCAGTGTACACGCAAACGAGTCCGACAATGTACCCCATACATTCTGTACCCGATTTTTTAAAACATATGCGAATCGAATTTTCTCAGTCGTTCTCTTCTTCTTATCTCTTTCATGACGTATGTACATATGTATACACACCCTCTACACACACACACACACACACACACACATATATATACAGTAGAAATGAAAACGATTTTGAAAGTAGGAACTAAGCATTTCTAAAAGATGGATAGAAAACGGCTAGTTATGAACTATAACATGGCTATTCCTAACCTCAAACCATTTAAAATTGCAGATTTCGTAAAGTCAGTACAAAGTATATTTAGGAACCATTATACAACGTTAAATTGCTGCTTACGTAGCGATACTTATATTTAATTAATATATATAAATTATTATTGGTTTAGCATTTAATAAATACACAAATTATTGAATCGAGAATAAAAACGTTCCGTGACAAAGAAATATTAATTATATATATCTAATAACATTAAAGTATATGATATAAAATCGGTCATATTACAATTGCACCATATTTCATATTTCATACGAAGGAGTTTAAATTTTAGTCGAAATAAATATTTATTTAATGTCGTTTAAATTTAATCAAAATATATTTTCAAGAGATGTACCTGGTGCGTACATATTTTCCGGGCTGACATATATAACGGTATTAAAATCTGTACCGAGGCAAGAAAAATGAAAAATAATAATGACATTAGTTTAGGGCAAGTTAATGATCATAAAGCATTCGGATTTTAAATTAGCAACCCAAGTACCTAGGAGCATATTTTCAAGAAAGCGGAAAGAGAATGAGAGAAAAGAGAAGAGTATAAAGTATATGTATATATACGTTGTAGTAAGGCAACATCCAAAGTGACTATAGTGCTACGAGATAAAGGTATATGACGATAGACGAGAGAATAAAATGAGTAGGGGAATACTTTTCTTTTTATACATTAATCAACTTGATGAATGCAGATTACTCAGGCTCGTTTAATGATAAACTTGCGAGAGCATTTTCTTTCTACGTTGCCTCGTCGGCCTTGTTCGGACTTTAAGATTCGCTCGTGCGTACTTTTCGCGATTTTCTCCGCCGAGCTATTTTTCTCTTTTCCACCGATTATAAATTGACTGTCTTTCCATCTTTATAGATATACACCTCCGTGTCGTGTATACCTCGTAAGAGGAACTTCAACAAACACTTATTTTTAGGTGCCGTCGGTGTATTATTAGTTTTATTTTTATATTATATTTTTAATTTAATATATCGGAAAATTTTTTGGATCAATTGTGAAACCTTTATCTAATCTTATACATGAAAAATCGGTAATTTATTAATGGTATTTTTCTTTGTGCACGATAAAATGGTATACGTATAAATGAACGAAATGTATTATTTAACATATATATAGTTAGACGCGAAAATGAACAATATTTTGATAATAGCTTGAAGAAAACAATTCGTATTTTAAAAGTAAAATAAACAACTCTTGTTGGAAAATGTTAACGAGAAGATAAAAAGAATAAAAAAAAAATTCTTTTATCTCCAGCGGCACAAAAAGATATCGATCCGTGTCAGCCAATCCGCGCCTCAATTCACGCGGCTCATTTTCTCGTGTATTCGGTCAAAATTCAGTATTTTCCGCGTAGTTTTCATTGAAAATCCCAAGCTACACCCACCTAAGTCGCATTGTCATTTCGTTCGCGATAACAGAGGATTATCATCCAAAAGCACTGAGTACGAATCATGTTGAGGTCCAGGAACGTGCTCGCAGCCGGCTAGAGAAGCGAAGGAGGGAGGAGTCGCGCCGATCGATCGCGGCCGGATATTCACAAAAGCGCGGCGAAAATTGTAAAATCCCTCGGGAAAACGGCGAGGGTAGGATAATGTTAGTTAATTAATAATCGAATTTTTTTTCGCTTTCGTTTATTTCATTCGTTGTTTTACGTACATTCTTACTTAGAGGTTATTAATTTTTTATTTTTTTCTATAGAAATACATGTTATGGCTATATATTTAATTTACTTATGATTATATTACTTTCCTCCAATAACTTGTTGTCAGTGTACAACAGTTATTAATAATTTATTGATAATACAAATACATTTTTAAATCTCCGTATTCATTGAGATTTTCAGCTTGTTACCTGTATTTAAGGAGAAAGAAATAATTAAAATATCATGCATGTAATCACATTTTTATTAACGATAATTAATTACTATGCAACTTATAGAGAAATTAAACATAAAGTTAATAGGATTCATTGTATTAATTTATTACTCGATATTTTTTGTTTAAAATTTAATAATGCCTATACGTATAAATAGTACGTCCATTAATATACCGGACCGTAAATGGATACACGTAGCCAATATCGTGTCTTTTGATAAATATGAATTATTTTTAATTATATAACGTTAATATCGAATTTCAATTAAAAGGCAATTATTCAATAATTAGGTAAAAGTAACTATCTGGCAAGTATAAGTTTTTCTTATCAATATTTTTTTCGATAAAATGTAACAAATATCACTACATATTTTTTCTTTGCAAATATTGTAAATAAAAACATAAAAATATAACAAATATTCTTAATATAGTATTTTCAAATGCTATAATATTATGTCATTATTGTGCCAAAAGCTGAATTCTTTAATTATAAAATAAAAATAACAAAATGAAAAATTTCTATAATCAAATTCACTTTTGTGTAAAAATATTTCAATTTTGAAATTAAAAAAGAAGTGTGATCAATTTTTGTAGGATCAAGTATACGGTATTTTAATGAACAATTTATTTTATAAGATACATGCATTTTTTAAATTTACACAATTCACATGATATAACAATGTAAGTAAAAATTTAGTGAAATCTTAATAGCAAGTATGCAGTGTTATTCGAATTCGTTAAACTATGTGTGCTAAGGGTTTTTTCCTAAAAATTTATTAAATTGTTACAATTAAATTTACATATTTAAATAGAAGTAGTATCTATTATTATTCAAAATTAACCATTTCTACTTTTCGAATTTATATCAAAGAGGCGTCTTTCTTTTTTATTCTTTTAAATGAAAATAATTCTTGCACCACCCGTCGGCTAAGTATTTATGAAAGACTAAATATTAACTCGATTCATCTGAATGATTATAATCCTAACAATAATCAATCAAAGATGATCGTATTTCGCTTACGATGTATTAATAAATAGTATATGATACACCTGCACAGTGTCAGTGATCCACGCACTAGTCACCTGAGCGAAGCGAGAAAATCAACTCGTGCCTGTGCCTGTGCATCACCTGTTTCGCGTACTTGTATCGTAATGTACTATTTTCGCACACGTTTGATCGTAATGTAGTGTGAATAAACATATAACAGTTAAATAGTTTAGCTAAGTATGTACATTGAAATCACAATGAACATATTAATTTAAAATCTATTAACGTTCATTCTGTTCTACTGTACTTCTAAATATAAATTAAAAATTTTTTTATCTAAAAAAAAACTTATGGAAATTGAATAGTTTAATAATATCTCTAAAATTTATAGATTATAGTAATACATTTTTAGAAGTGTAAATGATTTTTTTGAATTCTTTTTAATTACATCTACAATTCGAACTTTTCAGTTATATACTATACAAAAATCGTATCAATTTATTTTACAATTTTTAGGATTATAATCTTTGAGATTAATTTAGTTAATATATAGTCTCCCTTAAACACTTAGCCAACGAGTGATGCAAGTATTCGAAGTAAAAATAGTTAATATTGAATAATAGATACTATTTCTGTTTATTTGGATACCAATAAAAGTATGTAAATGTAATTGTAAGCATTTAATTCCTTTTTTTTTGAAAAAATCTGTAGCATACATAGTTAAATGAATAATAATTGGAAATATACTGCACACTTACTATTGAAAGTTTACTTAATTTTTACTTATACTGTTGTATTATATAAATTGTGTAGATTTAAAAAATCAATGTATTTTATAAAATTAATTGCTTATTAAAATGCCGTATACTTGACTATATGTATAATAAATTGATTTCACTTTTAAGGCAGTATTTAAAAATTGAGATAATTGCCTGACAGTTACTCTTTTTTATAAAAGTGAGTATAAGAGGAGATTTTACTACTTTTTAAAAGTTTATTTAATTAAAGTGCATTATCCTGATAATCATTTAAATAATATTAAACGAGTTAAGTATTATGTTAAATATTAGTTTGCTACTACTTTATTTAATACAACTATTTTAATAGTTAAGCATTAACAAAAATAATAAGACAAACATCTATAATTGTTATTATTTTAGATACATAACTATAAAATTTGTAAATCAAATATATAAAATATTGAATTTCAATACTGTTCGATATTTGTCTGCTATTTTACAATAAAAAATAAATTGTTCATTGACAACCAAATATCTTATATACATTTTATTTTAATTAAAAAAAATAACCCGAGAATTTGATGAATATAATTTAAATAAAACGAATGATATTTATAATATAAGAGCATTTTAACCGACACGGTGGCGGAGTGGCGGAAGCGCACCTCGGCCGGTCATGAAAGTTAAGCAGCACCGAGCGCGGTTGACACTTGGATGGGTGACCGTTCTCGGACTTAGCTTAAATGATCGGTTGGGTGTTTTTTCACATTCCACAACGTGAGCGGGAGGTGTGAGACATTCGGTTTCGGTGTTAAAGTCTACGCAATGTGACCTTGCCACCCAAACAGAATTGTTCTCGAATGCACCGCCCTTCTCGGAGGAGGTTTTCCTAATAGGCATTTATCCCACGGGGTTTGGCCACAGGTTTTCCCTCTCTCCACGGGCATAACCCCGAGCGAATGCGAGAAGGTGGGGTAACGGGGGGAAAATTGGAAAGAAAAACAAAAACAGGAATAAATAAAGGTGTAGCGAATACGTACGTAAAAACCCGAGAAGGGTATACGTGGAACCTACCAAAAATTTATAATCGTATTATAAATTTTAATAATTCGTATAAACTTTTCATTTTAATATAAATACTACTGCATGTATCATATATTCAAAGAATGGTATAATCTTTTATAGTAGGCTAAAATTAAATTACCTATTTAATTACTATAATTATACTAAAAAAATAACTTTTTTTCAAACTTTTCAATGAAAAATCATTTCTGATAGAGTTACAATTATCGCAAGATTACTATTGACACATACCTGATGAGACATTGACCTTGAGATTAAAAATTCTAACCCAGGAGGATTAATTCTGGAGACAATTAGCAAATGATGTTACGAATACTATATTTATATATATTTAGTAAAAGTTGATAATTTTTTAGATAATTAGTGGTAAACACAAGTGGTGTGAAAAAACTTGAAAAATTTAACGCTTTGAGATTAGAATAACTTTAGGGCAAATGAATTCCAATGCCTAAAATTTTTGTTCTGTTTTCTGAGAAACATTTCCAGCTTGTACATAAAATTTGGTGCATTTTAACATTTTGATTGAACCATTTGGCGTAGATTGCTTCATATATATATATACATATATATTATATAAATGTCATAGGGAGAAGAAAAATGAAAAATCGAGTTGTATTAATAGCAAAGGCATTAAATTAAAAATTTTTATATAAATAAAATATTAAAATAACTTTATGAATACATGTTAATGGAGTACATATACGTTCAATCAGAATAAATTATTAATTTAAAAAAATATGGAAGGTTAATCTCCAATTTTAAAGTATATATTGTAATTAAGGGGATGGAGTACCTTCATTTAAAATACACACTTACCGACATAATTAGATTTTTCAAATTTATCATTTAATTTCCATATTTGTTCAATGTTTTGAGTTAAGGCACAATCTACAATGTGTAACAATTGTGTGTGTGCTAAAAAAATTTAGAAAAAATAAAAATTAAAAACTGTATTTGAAAAATCAAATGCGGAAATCTGTAATCATTACGGACTCCCCTTAAAGTATATATTTTACAACAGATTTTATATTCCTAAATATACCATCTTTTATACTTTCTTTCCTGAATATAAATTTTTTATAAATAAAATTAATGAACAAATTCTGAACATGTTTAAACAATACCTCATATTAAAACAGATTTATCAAATAAATAAATAAAATATAATACGTATATTGTTGAGGTGTTAATCAATATTTCACATATTTTGCAAAAACCATCATTTTATAATTCTTATTATAATAATGATTACTTGTCTACTTCAAATTTTCAATTATTGCATTATTTAGATTTACAGTATGTTTATTTTATCTTTATTCAAATGTTACCTCAGAGTTACAACATTAATTTTAAAAGCAATATACATTCCAAATTAAAATGAAAAGAGCATATATTACATAAAATATTGCTACTTTTTCTGTATATAAAATTGAGAAGGAATAAAAAATTTCTAATCTCGATCTTGAAACTTAAATTTGATCATCAACTGTTTTAGAAATTTTAAAGAGGTTAATCAACTTTGCGTAGCGCGCTCAAATTCACAAGTTTAAACAAATTGAAGAACAACCTTGAAAAGAGTAAAATATGTACGACGAATATCGAGAAATTGAAAAGACAAATATCTAGTCTTCGAAATAATTAATTCAACATGAATGAACCATCCGATCTCGAAGCAATTAATCTGCAGTAAAGGTAACACCCGATTGATCATCATCCCTCTATAGTAATTAGAAATCGCGAGAAGCCCTGTAATATAGAGCCAACTCGAGCGCGATCTCTAGAATTTTAATCTGCGATTCGTCATGATTCATTCATGAAAACCCTCGGGGCCACGTAATCCAAGAGCTTTTTCCCTTCCAACGATCTCGCGTATATATACTTTTCAGCCGAGCGTCGAGAGATCGATCGTAACGTCATTTCCGGATTATCGAGCACACCATCCTCCTCGCGCGAGACCGAAGTAAGAAAATCCGGATAGTCGAGAGAATCAAACCCCTTGATATATAAATTCTGGCTTCTAAAGGATCCCTTGAGCTCTGTGTTTCGGACGGTCGCGAGAATATACTAGGTTGCATCGATAACTTTTCACCCTTGCGTCGTCACACCTCGATATTGGTTTCCTAACTTTCGGATATGTATATATATGTAGTGATTCACCCGTAACCGTATTCTTACGGTATACAACAAAACAGGTTATATATATATAATTTATGATTGTTGGACTTTTAAGGTACGTACTGAAAATCTTGAAATGATGTTTAATATTTCTATTTTAATATTTACAGGTAATTAGTTCTTATTTTAGTTTCCTGTTTATAGTGTACCAAGAGAAGAGAATTCGTAAGTTAGGGAATTACAAGTTGAAAGTTAATATTATTATAATTTATTTATATTCCCTCTATTTTTGTTTATTTATGAAATTACTCAAGATATTTGGTAATGAAACGGCAGAGTATCAACAGCCTATAGAAAATAATGCGACAAAAAGAAAAGTAGCTCGAGGTACTAATACCAATGTGAAAGAGATAATAGGGCACAAAGCCAGTAGTAAATCATAAATCAAGTACAATGTCAACCTCAGCCTATTGTTCGAAAAGAACTCGAAATGATCCACTCGTCACTCGAAGCACTTATAAGTATTAAAATTCCGGAAATCTTGGAGCATAATCTGACAGTGTCGGAAAAACGGTTTCCCTAACGTATCGTAAAGCCCTTGCCAAATGGGTCACCACCACTACCACCAATACCACCAGTGGCACCTTCCTCTTGCAAAGTCCGCTCGAAGGTTACGACCCTGGCCATACATCCCGAGCAACAACGAATCTCACACAAGGAGCTTTCACTCCTCGATCGACAGAGATCGGTCGATTCAACTTATATAAAACGCCCCGGACTTTCTAAAGGTATTTGCTACACACGTATAGGTGGATGTGTGTATATTTGCACAGAGTAATTCGCAGAGGCATCAGAAGCAACGTTCTTGAATTATGCTCGACATTAACCTTGGTAGGGGTAGAGGGACTTAGCCGTGACTCGACTCGCTCGACTCGCGGAATGCGTCCCCGATTTCAAGTAGATTAAGTCGAGATTCATTCTTGCCATTCTTTCTCTTCGCGACCGAGGCTTTATCGCTTTATTTCGAGGGGAAGTTTTACGGATTTGCGTTCGCGAGTGATCGGGAGTTTCGTGAGGTGTCACACGTGCACAGGTTGGGTTTAAACTTTCAATCGTTAGATTCCAACATAATTGTCTATTTAAACATTTTATTTGCATAGTCGTTTAATGGTACTTTTTTTTATCAATTATTTGGATCAACAAAACAATATTTTGTTGTCTAACGATGGAAACTTCAGACCCATGACCCATGTATATATAGGTACTTTTTTATTTTTTTCACCTTACTTCTCCTTCCTCTTTTTCTTCTTCTTCTTCTTATTCGTCTGTCTTAATGAAATTGTCAACCGGATTTAGTGTTGAGTACGTGTAAGGATTATCGAGTAGGTAGTTCTCTTTTTACCTTGGAATTCTTTAACATTGTTGTTTGGCAATTTCAAATTCGTATTTTTAAATTTGTGACTCATGTAAAATCCGTCTGCGCAAAACTTTTGTTTTTCTAACTTTTATCAACGCAACTTTCACGTTGGTTTTCGCACGGTAAAACGATCCTCTCAAAACATTCGTCGGCATTCCGACAATTCGAATAGCCACTAGATTCGTAATTTTGAAAACAAACTTTTTTAGACTCTATGAAGGAGCCACCAGAACTATATGCGTCCTGTGCTTCGTATGTAAATTTCGAAAGCTTTTCAACCTGCAGTTAATATTTTCACTGATTTCGATTACGTATTGTCATTTTAATGAATCCATTAAGTAAACTCGAAACTACGACGAATGATGTTTATACATTAGTATATTACATAAGTAAACTTTATTAAGACACGTAATATAAATATACATACGTAGCGTATAAACTTAAATGTTGTCGTATGTCAAAATAAACTAGCTTCCAAAAAAAAATTATAAGAATCATAAAATTTTTCCATTAAAATATAATAATTGTTAAATTGTAAAAGCGTAGAAAAAATACGTGTACCCTTAACACTTCGGGAAAAATTGTTGAGTGAATAAATGGACGGTAAACCTCAAATTCATCCGCAGATGCTGTTCCTTTGGTCGAGGGAACCGAGCGTGTCGGCCCTGGCGGCGACAACGCGGGTAGGTCCGTGGTTCGCGTGGTTGGCCACCGCGGTCCTGCTCTGGCCGTATCGGCGCCGCATATCCAAGGCCATTTTCGGCCCGGGCTCGATTCGACGGCAGCTCAAGCGTAAACGTGGCCTCTTAGTATCCAAGGCCCCTCAGAACAGGCATCACAAGAAATCATTGGTGGTTAAAAGCCCATCCGTCGACGCTAGGAAAGCTCAACGCGTGTTTCGCGATAACGTAGTAAGCACTCCATTTTTTACTTAAAATATTTCTTTTTTCTCTAACGCGCATATGAACTATTACATTTTGAAATGATCATCATTTTACAATATTGCGGAGGTTATAATTTAATATTTTTTATCCGCGAAAAATTCTGCTTTGTGTTGTAAAGTATTACTTTTTTCATTCATGTATAAATTTTATCAAAAATAACTATTATTTCTAATATTCTTCGTATGCATCTTAATACTTACATATTTATATATGTATACAATTGTATATATCTCGATACGAAATTCTATATTTACCATTTCTCATCAGAAAATACTCAAGTATTTATTTTCCATGACTTAGAATCTAAAGGAGAAATATAGTTCAAAAGGTTCGACGAGTTATCGTAATCTTCATTGTCAAAAGTCAAATACCTCGAAGAGAAAGGGACGGTTCAAACAACTACAACAGGAGCCAGACGACGGGCCGTATTTGACAAGCACCTCTAGCCGCAAATCTGCTGATTCGAGCAGCATTGATATAAAGCAACATCCCTACTACAAGCTTACACGTAGTGGACGCGTTTACGGCCAGTAACCAAATAGAACGCCATTGCCACGCGACAAAAGTCATTATTTGCAATCGTCGTATAGATTTATCACGTCAAAGTAGAAACAAATCGTTCTACTTAGATCACATTTTCAAAGTGTTTCTTTACGGTGTCGAATATTATCCAATTTAATGTAGCCTTTACTTTTTATATTAATTGTTAAAGTATAAACTTGGTCGTTTTATAATTGTTCAATTTTGTACATGTAAGTAAAAAAAAGTGAATTGTTCACAAACGGGCGTATTTATATAAAAAGAAAAAAAATAACCGTTGCGAGTAAAATGTGTATTTGACTGATCAAAATATTCTATTTACAAATGTTATTGTTATTTTTAATATTTTTACGAATAGGTGTGCGCGTTGAATCAACATATTATACACTCGTCTTTATTTTAGAGACATTTTTCATCTCTTAATTTTGATAGAGATATTAGTTCGAAATAGCATTGTAACTGTCAAAGTTGCCGTAAAAGATTTTATGAAACTGTCTGGACAAACATATCTTCATTAATGCGAATGTAATTAAGTCGTAAATTTAAACCATCGTAAAAAGACAACTTTTCGCGTGTTTACTTTCGGTACCATAAAATTTACGTTATCTGCACTAGACGGCAACGTTGATATCCGCAAATTTTTGACAAATTTTTTTTATATTATACCTCTCACTACATTTAATTACCAAAGTTACTTTATTATACGATTCTCTCTTCAAATTCAAAGGATTTTATCATTTTCGAAAATAGGTTGCGTATTATTTTTTTGGATACGCGTTGTACGAAGCTTACTTTATTTATTAATTGTGATGAAAATATATTGCACCGATATAGCTTTCAACTCCAACTTTATTTTGCAATGCGCGTTTTATTATTTAATTAAAAAATTTCAATGTGCAATCTTAGATATAAGTACAATTGTAGAAATGACCGAGGAAAGTTTCGACAGTACAATAGAAATTCTAAAACTAACAGTACTCTAAAGTTCTGGTTACGTCAATGATCATATCGGTATGGTACCGTTTAAGTTTCGTGTGCGTGACATCACCAAGCGAACTTCACCGGAAAGTTGTAAGTTACAGCGTAGGTATGTATAAGTTACTTTTCAAAATTCGAAGAAAAATAATGTTCTTGAAAATCGATTTGCAGAGATACCAAACCAAAATTGAACCGAGTAATTTACACTCGATTGTTTGATCATTGAAAAAGGTGGCGTGTGAGATAACGAACGAATAAATCGATATACGTACATGAGTAGAATAAAAAGATAAAGAACAAATGTACCAAAGTAAATGTATATATATATATATATATATATATATATATCAATATCGGGTATCAAAATAATATTCTCCGTGCAGTGGGTATATATATATATGTGTGTGTGTATATAAGTTGTTAATCGAGTTTCGAGGATGATCAAGTTACGAAGCGTGCTAACGACTCGCCGAGTCGCCGGAGACGTCTTCCTCTCCCACCACCTATACCGAAAAAGCGAAGAAAGTCGGAAGCGCCGAGCGATCGGCGATCCGCGAACGGCCTCAACCCAGTTACTCGCCCTCTGCGGGCGCGCTCTTCGCGTGCAGGGCATTCGGAAGGTCGTCCAAATGGTTTTTGGCTCCTCGGTGTCGGCCATCTTTTTACAGCTGCTTCCTCGGTAGATCGATAAGCCCTCGAGTAGTTTCACGGTCTCGGACACGTCGGGCTTCGGTGTTTTATGCGCGCTGAGCTTCACTTTTTCCTCGGTCTTTACTCGGACGTTGCCAGGATTACTTAGCGCTATGTCTCTACATTTTCGATTTTTAAACGATTATCACTTTGACGCATTTATCTCCGCATACAAAAGCTAATTATTTTTCAATTCATTTTACGTTTGACAATATGTCTTCGTGCGCAACAATTATATATATTTCATGCAACGCCGGTAAAACAAAGTGTATTCAGCGTCAATAAAAAGAAAATACATATACATACATTATTTTCCTGAAATACGAAATTTAAAATTCTAGTTTGTATGTACGATTAATTTTTCCGGTTTATTTGGTTATACTTACGAATACATCAGCTGTAGTTGAAGTCGCGATTCGTCTTGTCTATATATATTCTCAGTTCCCTTGGTATACTTTAACTGACCAGTCGTTTTGCCATATTTGCTTTTCAATTTTTATTTTTGTCGAGTTAAACCTGACTTAACGATTTAAAATTAAGATAGTTTGCGTTGTTATTATTAATTGCGTTATTATTAATATGATTACATCCTCGTATGATTATTAAATTGGCGAATTTTATTTAACAAATTAGTTCGACGAGGTCGTCATTCGACATTCGACATTGGTCGAATTTGGATTTTTCACAATTTTAAACCTCTGACCTCCTTCAGAACGAGAAACATATTAATCGTTCAAATCGTGTTTAGTTTTCAAACGTATTAACAATTATTCAATTAAAACACTCCGATTTATTATATTATAAATTTCATTCAACTACTAATTTAACAAAGTTAACAAATTTGAATTTTCGATTATCTACCTGTCGATTTCATAGCACAAATATATAATAAAACTCATAACATATACCTATATAATAGACGTTCATTCAAGAAAATCCATTGTTCAAAGGTTAGAGAAATGTCTGGATATGCAACAATTAATTTCAATATACACTTGTCAAACAATTATATAATAGACATAATTGTCAACTTGAAAATAAAAACAAACGTCGTACAACTAACGGACACTAAATGTTAAAATAAAAATGAAAACCATACGCATGGATCGTTGTACCAAACATTATAAAATAATAGAATGAAAATACATACGGTTGGTAACCATAACCGTATGGTCGGCGGGCGGCTATAGACTTGCGTAACGTTCTCTCCGTCTGATCGAAGAAAATCAATATAGGCTTTGCTCTCTTGCACTTGAAGGGTCTAGGACGCCCTGGTATATAGCCTTCGCCATAATGTTTACTGATCCTGTTAGCTATGTGGACCGATTGATTGACTCGCGCGTATATACCGGGCAACGGAGCCCGATTCCATCACCGATATATATATATATATATATACATATATACCAAAGACGATTATCGAATTACCGAGTACTGGCTAAAATGACCCGGTCGTCTGGAAATTTCGAAATGTTCGATGATTCGGAGGACACGTTTTATTGACTCTCATCACGATGCAAACTGATATTTCTTAATGTAACGTCTATACATTACATGCACACAATCTTATACAATACGCATTCACATCGATATTTTACAATGCATCCACACGATCACGTTGTAGGAGAAAAGTTATATATATATATTTTATTATTTATATATAGTTATTATAGTTTCAAACTCGTTGAAATAGTTTTAATTGTCCTTCCGTTCGTAACGGAAAGAAAATAATATGTAGTACGTTAGTCGCGCAATCTGGTCTTTATGCAACCAAGTTCATTCAATTTGAGTGAAATAATTAAATTCTGATTATGGGAACATATATACCTATAGCAAATGCAGTATTAACTTTTCATCCTCATAAACCCTTTTCATAACCATTTACGTTTGTTTGTATTTGTCGATTAACAATGTCTATTCACATATATGCAGTATATATAAGTACACACGCACACATACATATACATATTATACATATAAATTATAGTTGTATTTCATTTGGAAATCATTAAATATTCCATTAAAATTGAAATTACTACATTAATTTGTGATAAGTTCCATTGATACATACTAAAATTAAATTAAACCGAAACATAAAAGTGCAATTTTGTAGATAGAAAGAAATAAAATGAGTGTTTACGATCTTATTATATTATATCTCTCCCATACCTACGTATTTCCATTGAAAATAAAAAAGAAAAAGGTAATACACAATATAACCGATGCCCTCGAGTAAAGTATTTATAATCTCGAAAGGAAATCTATGAAATCTGCACCACTGTTTTAAGCGTAAATAACGAGTTTTTAAATAAAATCAATACTAATACATAATACGTATACATATATAGTACACGTAATTTTTTTTGTGCTCGTAAACTTTTAATTAAATATTAACTAACATTAAATATTAACGCAATATACATATTTAAAATATCCTAAGTAAGTTTTTTCGTTTAATAATTTAGTTTATTCTATAACTTTTACGCTTCTGAATTATCGGTATTGTATATAACAAAATTCATCTAATGTAATGTCACGGACAACGCCACGCGAAGGAGTCGAGTGACAGATAAGAAGTGTGTAGGTCGTATCGTCGATGGTCCGTATAGGGTGGTTAGAGCGCGCGATTCGCACGCTGAAGTCCTAGGGTCGAATCCCGCAGTCCACCTTTCTATTTCTTACTTCTCTCCTTTTCATATACGTAACAATACAAGTAAAAGTCGGAATTTAATTTAATCTCTGTATATTAGAAATTAATTATTATGATTTTTAATGAGGTTAATATATATAATGTATAACAATGAAACCAAGTGAATTATAAGGTTTCATTATTAACTTTCTTTTATTTATGTGTATATATCTATATAAGTTCTTTCTTTAATATTAAATATTTTCTCGAACTCTTCCCACTTAAATATTAATATATTGTGTCATTCTATATGTACAAGATTATTAATATTTAATATGTACCCTTACGCTATTTCTTATTATCTTTCTCATATTATTAGACAATAATCGATCGTGAATAACAGTAAAAAAAAAGCTCGACTATTAGACTATCACATGTGCATGTGTGTAAAAAATACATATGTATATATATATATATATATATGTGCGTGTGTGTGTGTGTGTGTGTGTGAGAGAGAGAGAGAAATGGTATATCGTGCGACGCGACGTTTCCCGCCCCCGTAAAAGCGAGACTGGGGGACAATGAGCTCTGCACAAGTTTCATATCAGCGATGTGCCAATTTTCGTTGTATAATACAGTCGCCGCTACCGTCGCACTTTCAGAATGGGCGAATGCGTATATCGGACGCGTCCAGTCAGGACGACCTGCGCAAACTGTGCAAACTGTGCAAACTGTGCCAAATTTAGAAGAGACATTACGTAGGTGTACACGCGTATATGTATACCTATAAAATTGTTTGTTCATTTTTTTTTCCTTTGACAAAACCGTTCGGAATTCACCCAACTAATGAGTGTTTATTCTATGTATTTTAACCGGGATCCCTCGTGTTTAATGAACGATCAACGATAAAGAGAATGAATTGTTTATTTATAGTTGAATTTATTTACTTTTAATTACACCTTGTTCGTGCGGTATATAGTCGATGTATATATATATATATATTTAAACGTTAATTTGTATAATTAAAACAAGTTTAATTTATAACGGTGTAATAACAGTAGCAATTGTCGCAACAATAAGTAAATTGACGTCCGCGACTATTAAATGTTTGCTACTTTATTTTTCTTAACTGCAGTTATATATACTTTATTTTACCGTGATAATAATTATTTTCCTTCGTATAATGCTACGTTTCTAATAAAAATCGTTTTGTTAAATATATAGTATGTATAATTTGTAGGAAGCCAGTCAGGTTTAAATGAATAATATGTAAATAAATTCTTTTTGAGAAGATGCAAGTTTGATTAAAATTTTAGCATACTTTATTAAATGGCTTCTTTTCTAGATAATTTAATTACATAAATTACGCAGGCGTGTTGATTAAAAACAAAAAATAGGCAGAATTTGCTATATGTATAATATAAACAAATTACAAAAAGAAAGCAAACCCAATTTAATTGAAAGCGATCACGAGCATTACACCGTCCAATCGGCTTTTACGATACTGCGCACCTCCTCTCCATCAATTAACCCTGGAAGCGTGAAATTTTGCGATCCGCCAATTTGGCGCGCCGGTGAATTATTTATCCATGGAGCGTTTCCCAGGGATCGGTCACCCATGGCGCTAATCACCAAATTTACATTCATTTTCAGTGCCAGGTTGATCGATAAATTGCGTCATACATATAAGACGTTTAAATAAGACGTGAGGCGACGCCGAGTAAAGACGTGGAACCCGAGGGAGAGATTTATCTAAATGGAAAATAATGGCCTATTTATATTTAGCAAATGTGCCCGTAATATAGGTCATTCTATGTTATTTTCGTTACATGTACGTTGCTAAATACCCTAGCTCATTGAATACTTACATTATACTAAACTTAGATGGTTATATACATGTTTTTAAAACCTAAAAAAGATAATTCGGTTGTGGCATTGCGTTTTAAATACTTGAGATTTAAATAAGAAAATATAAAAAGAATTATCCATTTTACAAAGTTCCACTAACTAATGCAGTTGTATTTTTTTATTATAGAAATTCATGAAAAATGGAAACTTAAGTAGCGATTTTCTCGACATTTTTTCCTATCTTTACAAAGTTACTTCCACATTTCAATCTTATAGATCTTTTCAGAAACTTTTAATATATATAAATTCTCCAAAGTATTTAAGAAAAATGTTTTATTGCTTCGCATTGAACAAGTTAAACATTTTTATTTATTATCGTGTATAAATAAAATACTGAATTTCAATACTGTTCGATATTTGTCTGCTATTTTACAATAAAAAATAAATTGTTCATTGACAACCAAATATCTTATATACATTTTATTTTAATTAAAAAAAATAACCCGAGAATCTGATGAATATAATTTAAATAAAACGAATGATATTTATAATATAAGAGCATTTTAACCGACGCGGTGGCTGAGTGGCGGAGACGCACCTCGGCCGATCACGAAAGTTAAGCAGCACTGAGTGCGGTTCGTACTTGGATGGGTGACACCATTCTTGTGCGGCTTTCGGGATCGGTTAGGTGTTTTTCCACACTTCACAACGTGAGCGGGAGGTGTGAAACATTCGGTTTCGGTGTCAAGGCCTACGCAATGTGACTTTGACACCCAAAAAGAATGTTTCGAATACACCGGCCATCTCGGGTGAGGTTTTCCCTGCTTCACAGGTTTCCCTCACCCACGGGCATAACCCCGGGCGAATGCGAGATGGTGGGGTTTTTAAGGGAGGGATAAAAGCACCCACACATAGGTGGTAGGTGGACACCGTTAAAGTCCTTAGAGGGATAAACGGTAGGAAGCGCCAGGAAAAAGAGTGCACAAAATCAAGAATATAAGAGCATTTTACTTAATCATATAGTAAATTGAAAAATCTGAGCTACAAATATTGTTTTCCTAACAAAATCGCACGTTTTTTTTTGCAAATTTCATGATTCAAAGTATTTATTTTTCTTGATGGGAACGCCAAAAATGTATAACCTGATAAGTACGTAAGTGGTTTTCGTTTAATCTATTCAGTAGGTACTTTTCTTAGATACTTTAAAATATTAATTAAAACGCTGTCATTAGCTATAAATTAAGCCGCTTAATCGTACATTTATTAGAAGCCTTTGTTCAAACTGATTTTTAATCCATATTTATCTTGGTCAAAAATTAGCATGCGATTGGCCAATAACTAAATCAAATATAGTGAAACATGCTCTAACCTGCAAAATTTAAAGTCAAATTCTGGATTCAGATTAGATAAATGCATATTTTTGTACACATAAATACAATAACGTTGTGATATTTTTAAATTAACTTACTGCCAGAAATCCCGGAAAAAATGTTTGAAAATTCAAATTCTGTCGCTGTAAAATACTTGTTCCTTTTATTTTTTTCAAAAATGGCGATTTTTTGTAAAATACCATATGATTTTTTTATGATTTTTCCCTTCGGAAAAGTATGATGTTCACGAAGAGATGTTTTAGAATAAAAAGTACTTAATATCATCAAAAGAATACGTATAATTCTTTTCGGAATGTTTTGAGCTAGCTATATCTACAGGTACAACACTCGGCAGATAATAATATTCGCTAACAACCCTGATAGTAGAAACAAAAATATTGAATTTAAATTTTTTAAAAATCGTTTTTCGAAAAATACAAATTCAATTTTTCGATTTATACCATCAGGATTGTTACAAAAAATTATTACCTACCGAGTGTTGAACCTCTTAGATATATATATATATATACTACGGTGGCTGTGCCCCTTGCACGCTTCGCGCGCCAACCCCCTATTTTTAATATCGAAAAAGGTTTTTCGTAATTAATTTATTTAAAATAATGTTTAAATTGTATTATTTTTTCACTACCATGGACACCTTAGAAATTAAACAAACAATTCACACAATACCTTGGAGGTACTGTTATAGTGCATTGGGTTTTATACCAAAAATTTAATTTTTTTTTAAATACGATTATAATTTATAAATAAAAGTTTTTACCAAAATTTTGTGTAATGAAATCAGAATAAAAATAATAAAAATAATAGAGACATATTAAATGTTAACTGTAAATTTTAAACAATATGAATCCTTATAAAGCTTAAATTTATATTTTAATAATTATAAATCTCAATAAAAAATTAACTTACCAAAAATAGTAGAGTGCATATACTTACTAACTTGTAGTATTTAGTAACTACTTATTAAAATTTTGGATTATTATAAACGGATCTAAATAGAACTTCACCTCCTAAAATTAATTTATTTAATGACACAGGATCATCGCCTAAAGTTCAAATGTCATTATTATTATGTACTTTTAGAGTAACAAAACTTTCTCCTTAAATAAATAAATTTTTGTATTAATTTTAAAGAACTATTTATTTTTTAACATTTTAGCGGCATATAAATAAAAACCTGTTTCTTCCATCTCTCCCGTAATTCGTAATTTGCACCCTCTTTCAAAATTTGCGTTTTCATCCATAATTGTATCCAATTTATTTTTCCCTTTGAGAGC
Organism: Theocolax elegans; assembly: GCA_026168455.1. Taxonomy (NCBI): domain Eukaryota; kingdom Metazoa; phylum Arthropoda; class Insecta; order Hymenoptera; family Cerocephalidae; genus Theocolax; species Theocolax elegans. Next base: position 9,403,896 of record CM047428.1, read on the forward strand.
CCATATATTTATTTTAATTATTATAAACAAATTCATTCCTTAGAAAACCTTCTGTTTCTAATAAATACATACTTGTTTATTTAAAATATTGTTTTATATAAATATACATTATCTACTCACTTATATATCCATACAATTTTGAAATTTAGTTTAAAAAATATTTAAAATAAATGCTTCTAAATTAATAATTTTTGAAAAACTTTTGAAATGTAATTCGTATTTTATATTGCCATTGTTAAAATTTGAATTTTCTTTTGCCATTACTGTTTATAATAGAATTATCTTAAAAATGCAATAATTAATGTATGTAATTTTTAACCCATTGTATATCATATGGATATTTGGAATAGTGTATGTTATTATACTTGACTAATAGTTATTTTATTTTCAAACAATTTTGTGTCTGTATTTAAAGCATTAATATATATAGGGTGGAGGGCCGTGCAGTAAAAAGATTTTATTTTTAAATTTTCGTACACTTTCATACATTTCCATGTATTTCTGCACAATATCGTGTATCTGACAATATACAATTAAACCTTAGCTAGAGTAATAACGCGATTTTCATAATATGGCGCATAATCACGGTGGTGGGTCAAGTGGAGGGTATAGTGGAGAGTTAGTGGAGGGGTAGTGGAGGGGAGTGGAGGGAGGTGGAGGGAGATACCGAAATAATATAATAAGCAAAAAACGTTTAATTTAAAAGAATTTTACCTTAAAATGTGGAGGGGTAGTGGACGGGTAGTGGAGGGACGGTGGAAGGAGGTGGAGGGTCTTACTTATAAATTTTTTGTTGTAACTATATAATATAGGAAGATATATATATACCGTCACATACCCAGTTGTTGATCAGTTAAGGCAAATCTGTAAGTTCATACAATAATTTTATGTTAAAAAGGATAGTAATTGTATATATTTTGACGCATAAAAAGTATAAGCATTAAATTTTTTTAGCACTCTCAGAAAAATAAAATAACTGCTATTTTTAAAGTAAGCAACAATCTAAAAAAATAGCGGGAAGTACCAATTTCTGATCAGTATTATTATTGATTATATAACCTTTAAATTGTATATGCCTTGCAACGATTAGATTTATGTAAATCTTATTTTTCTTATTATTTTATTAAAATAATGTACTAGCTGATCAGAAATTGGTTCATTATCATCAATTGGGTACTTTACGGTATATAGGTATATTATGTATAATCGCAAAATTGATTATTTTATTCCTCCTTTTTATCAACAATAAAACACAATGACTATTTGCCTCAATTCTTACAGCATAAGTCGTCTATATAAATAGTGTCAATTATTAAGTTGACTTGAAAGTTTCCGAATATACCGACCAAATAGAGGATTGAATAATCAGCATCCCAACGGAAATATTTCCTAAAGCCATTGGCGCACAAGAAAATTCCTGTGCTTTACGATCAAGCCTACTGATGGGACGAGAGAAGTTTTCCCATTATTTCAAGGAGTATACAGGAGAGACGCTATATATATATATACAGTCGGATGTGCATTTAAAGTTTCCTTAATGGCTCAAAAATTGTGTGACGCGAAGCCTCGTCTCTTTGAAACGAGTTCGCGTGCGTAAATGTGTTTAAAAGCGGAGATTGAAAACTGCAAGTAGAACGAAGTTTTAGGGTTACACTTTCGTTAAAGTTTCATTTTAAATTTTAAATTACAATGTTACATTTTACATTTTTATAAAACGCGATTACTTTGATTCAACCATATATTTAACATTTTCCAGAGGTACTGACTATGTGTTTTAAAAATACCTTAATCGATATAATAATAAAAATCAAACATTTGTTATTGACACTGACCTCTGCCTAACATCCACTTTCTCATCATAATTGTTTTATCATACACTGAATAGAAAAAAAATATACACATAGAGAGTAAGCACCCTACAGTAAATGAAAAAGTTAACCAAATCCATGCGCAAGTCGTTATCTCTCCTTGTCAGGGTATACGGAAAAAAACCAACGAAACGCGATTGATTCATCGTCAGATTGCGAAAGTGAGAACAAAAGCCTATACCTCCGTCATTAGTCACGATCTTATTCAAGAACCCAGGACGTGACTGCCCGTCATCGACACATAACCGTATAATGTCTTCGGAAAGGCTTTGGCACAAACTATTGATTTTGGCACGGGCTTCCCCGCGCTTTGAAGTATCCCGTCGGCCTTTTTTTTCCGCCTTTTTTTTTACTTCGTAAAAGAGTTTGCGTAGGCGTAAAATCGGCACTGTCCGCGTTTTCCCGATAAAAACAATGATGTGAAGCTTACTCGCGGAAGGAAGATACACGAGGACGTTCGACTTCGTGTTTTTTATTTTTTGAATCGAGCGTAAACGTTGCGGACACCTATTCGATACTCCGCCAAGCGTGAATAAAAAATTGTTTGTCGAAGTTGGAAGTAATGAGCGCACGTGCCTTCGGACACTTTTGTTTTTCTACTTTCTTTTTTTTAATCGGTTAATGTATATCGAATATTCGAGCGTTTATCTCGGTATTACATCGAAATAGATGTGTATACTACACGTTTTATTATAGATTCGATTTTGGAGATATATTTGTTGGTAGAAAGTTCTATGGTGCTGCACCGATAAAATTTGCATTGTAAGCGTTTATAGTGGTTGAGTAAATACGACCTTTTAATGTCTTTAATATTTTTTAGTGTAATATACCTCGAGATTGTCATTAACGAAACTGAAATACAAAAAAGTTATTTTTTATCGCACCGTTAAAACTTATACACACAGTTTCGCAATATTATGTGAAAATATTTATCCCATTATACGTAATCGTAATAATAGAAAAAATTTATTTGATTTGTTAAACTCGATATTTAATTCTGATTTAATAATATTAATTATGATAACAAATACTTTATTTGTGTCGAAATACTTTATTTATACAGCAATTTTTCTGCTATTCACGTAGAAATTTCATGTACTTTACATTAGTAACATATTAATATTATCTTATTAATATTAGAAAATGTACCAACCAATTTATTTAAAGAGCGGTAAAAAAATTATATTACTTATATTACAAATAAATTACAAAAAAAAATGGATTAATATTAATTATAATACTGTTTGTTTAAAAAAATAAAGAAACATAATATTTAGTTGATAAACTATATTAATTATGAATTGTACATCAATTTTTAAAATTTTATGACTATCATACATGTAAATATTACATATATTTATAAGTAATCGATATGGAAAAAACATAATCGATGTATCGAAATATACGTTGCGAAAATTTAATTTTTATCAAAACTATAAAAATAGAGTCCGCATCGTCTATCCAACGAAACGCGATGATTACACTTTATTTTCGTCTACGTATAGTTAATAAAGGTTATACCTTATTTATATAATACCCATAAATATCAAACAATTTTTCATCCATAAAATATGTACAGGACGATACAATGTCAACGAATACACATTCAATACGTGCATTAGGAAAAAATTGCAAAACGATGAAAAGTGCAAATAACTAAATTTAGTTTCTTGTGATTATTATGAAAACACTCAAATAAAACAAAAATACTGTGTAGGATACATTGTACGGAATGAAGAGGACTGTGCAAATAATAAACGAGTGAGGAGAAAAGGAGAACGCAAAAAATAAAAGGTAAATGGGGTCTATTATACGAAGACGCTTTATGGCAAAGAACTGCATTTGCGTAGATGGTGTAGGCTTTTAAAAAAAGTCGCGCTGTTTAATAAGTTTTAAAACGTGTTATACAATAGAGGTACAATTGAAGATACATATACTAGAAACGAAGAAAGAGAAATATGCGCGTAAATATAAAACAATAGTGGGAGGGGGGGGGGAGGGTGCAGGAGGGGGAGGGGGGATACATACTGAAAGCAAACGAAACAATAATATAGCTTGGACTTTAATATTATTTTAGATTATCTGTACTCTGTATACGTACCAAGTATGAACAAAAAATCAGATAGTCCTCTATGAATAGATTGTTTTATTATATTCGTTATATAATAACGCGTGAATAACCGTGTTATCGATTAGTAAACAAAATTACGAATTCTTCAATAAAACCATATATATATATATATATAATATTGAAAATTTATAAAAAAAATCTATGCGTACGAGTTGTGTAATAGACGAAGGAGAATAATGTATATAAATTGTGTAAAATGTACGTGATATACGCGTATAAAGAAATGTAATACAGTTTTATTAAGAAAATCGAGGACGCGATCCGTTCTTCAGCGTCATTGAAAAACGAAAAAAGGAGAACGCGAGGAAGAAACGATTTGATCCCATCCGTGATTTTGTATAGGAATTGCCAGATAAGGAAAAGGGTCGGAGTGTATAGCCTGCGCTTCGTTGTCCGCGAGATGGATGTAGAAATTCCGCTTCATCAGCGTGTTCGACGTTGAACAAAGTGATGGCCGATCCTCCTTGCTGGACTTCACCCTCTTGAGAGAGGGACGAAAATTCTCGTGCATTACGAGAAGCACTTTACGCCTGTCTTCTTCCTTATTTCCGCATCCATTTTTTTGTTAACTTAATGGGTTGCCTCTTTTCTTGAAAGATTTCTCACTAGATTTTTTTTCTGAGCAGTTCTTCTTTAACAACCCACTGTGCCCACCGTAAATATAAAAAAATTGTTTGTGATATATTTTACATATACACATGGGAATTTTCAAGTAAAAGAAATAAATTACAAGAAAATAATTGAAAAAAAGAACATTCGATTAGTTGATATATATAAACAGTACTGACTTTGATTTATTTTATAAAAAAATATTTTAAAATTATTAATCTTGTTCAACCTGCTGAAATTATATAACATTAAATATTTCAATTACAAGATAATTTAGTAAAATGTTATTGATAATCAATAATTGTCTTTCACCCTCCATTGTCGATTTAAAAAATTACAATTTCACGTCGCATATAACGCACAAATGGGTTCTTTTATTTACTTAAAATAAAAAAACCTACTGTGGCCTTCAAGAAATTGAAAAATAATACTTTTAATTTTTTAAAGTAAAATGAAGTTTCTTTGCTATTTGGTAAAAGGTAACGTTGTCTTCGAAAACCCCAGTATCAGTTAAGGGTTAATTTATTCAAAATAATGTAATTTTACCATTCAATCTTATAACTAATTAGACTATTATAATTTTCTTTAATGTCATTATAATCAATAAGTTGCGCATAATTTATTTAAAATACTTATATAAAAATAAAGCTGTACATACATATATATACATACGAGCACAAAGATACAAATACACAAAGTCGATCGTAAGGTTGGAATAATTGAATCGACTGCCGACTCGCAACAGCAACGAGCCCTTGGTCTTATCTGGTGACCGGTGCATTTTCTAAAGTGCTTCCGTTTTATCGCGATCGCCCCTTACGTGATTCATGACCACTGCCTCGAGTCTCGAAGAAGGACGAGAGTGTAAAATGTTTGCGCGATTTTAAACGACTGACCTTATGTATTTTCTTGTTTAATCGTCGCTTTCCACGCTTAATCTTGTATATACCTATGTTAAACTGATGGCTTTTCACGATATAACATTTTTTTTGTATAATGCGTTTATTTATTTTTCACTATATTATACTCCCTTTAATTTTCTGATTCCGATTTTTTTAGGTATTAATTAAGATTTCAAATTGAATATCTTTTGATGTTGGATTGTTTATTATTTACTTTCTACGCGCGTTGTTACACAATTATTTCGACGGATTATAATTACAGAATTTGTAGAACATCCTATTTTATAAAGTATCTCTATACGAGATTAAAGGTCGATTGTTTATTTTACATTAATGTTTATATGCGCGAATAAGATAATACGATATACCATTTTAATATTTACAATAATAAAAGTTGTTTTATTATTTGAAAAGAGGTATGTATTCAAGGGAATGTGATGGGTAACACGAGTGCGTGACATATATATTCTTAGTGGGATTACCTACAACAATATCAATTAATAAGCTAAGTGCGTTGACACTATAAACAAACTGGAGCTCCCTTGACCGTCAACGCAAACAACACGACGGTATCAAAATATTTAGACGTTCATTGAACGAAGTAAAAAGCTTCATCAGCGTCACGATATCAAACTCAAACATACAACGTCACCACGTGGGATACTTTCGTATAGTTTCTGGTGAGTGAGCGTTGAATAAAAAAAAAGCTGAGACAAGTTATCCCAGCATATTATCTCTTTCCTTCGTGGCATGTCGCCGCGAACTTTTCCAAAAGCCTCTCCTTCCATTTCCCGCGGATAGAAGAAGGTATAAAGTATCCGCATAACTTGGTACACCTACGAGTTGCTATCGGCAAATTGGTGCCTTCGTTTTTTCATCTTTTTTTTTCTTACACATACAGTGGGTGGTATTGGTTCCGCGTCGGATTAAAAAGTTTCCAACATTGATGCGTGTATACCCCGAGATGTATCGGACGGTCAATCTTTTTTTCTTTCTTTACTTTTTAAATATTTCACTTTCACGTAATTGAAACTTTTTCTACTCCGGCTATCCAACTTGAAGATCCTTTTTTATTATATTTACGGTTTACATTGTCACAAATGTATTAAATAAACATTTCGCAAAAAATATAAATCTATATATGTAGCTATATACATTACGTATATAATTATCGTAAAATAAACTTAAAAGAAAAATTAAATTTATTAAATTACTCGTATGACGAGGAAAGGTCATTAAAATATATACAGTTCACCTGATTACGATAAAGCTTTGTACCGGATTTAAATTAATAAACCTATACTGTTATTACATTACGAGCATTTAACATTTATGCATGAACTTGTACAAAGTCCATTTATATTCCACGTAATTCGATTATATCTTAGATTAAAATTATTTAAATTTACACTGTTATACAAAATTGAAAATTAAATATTCGAACTAGTCGCGCGACTCGAAAAAGATGTTCTTCTCTGTTATACGTAACATTGGCAATCATCATCCCTGATGCAATCTCAGTGAAAGTAGAGAAGTTCCATCTTGTGCATTCAAGTGGCAGAATTCCAAGATTTTTAGTGGTATCTTGGAAACTGAAAAAAAAGAAAAAGAAAAAGAAAAATGTGTCAAAGGTCGTAGAAAGTCGTAAATTCCGAGGCTTTTACGAGACAAACTCTTCGTTTTCCACGCAAGTACGAATTCGCACTTTTCCTAGATAATAAAATTTTTCCTTCGAGTCATTGTTCGAGTGGTTAATTCCGATCGACTAACTATTTAACAACCCGTGTAAATCAATTGGAAATAAAAGTAAAAGTTGTTTATTCGATGGTTCAGCTTAGATGTACAAACAAGAAAGTGTATACGTACACCTTGTATCTCATTGAGGTTAAACAGGAATAATCTCGTTTGAAACTTTTCCAGTTTCGTCTTTGGTAAACTAGGCAATTTCTTAACCGAATTTCCAGATGATCCAAATAACTAACTTCCCGTATATACACCCAACTATACGCGTGTGTGTGTGTATACATGTACATATACATATATACATATATACTTAGAAATCCATATATATATATAAATGTGTATAAAACAACGGATCTACAACGTAAAAAGGCAAATCGATATGTTAATTTATAGCAGTTTCGGGAATACAAAATAATGCAGTGAATTATTTAAGTGCAAATGATTTCAATTAATTCGCGATTCGTATATCTCACCTTGACCACCGACGAATCTATAAAACAAAAATACGAGCCGCTCATCGCGTATTCGGTTAATAATTAACTAACCTTTTTCGTATAGTTGTGTTTACGCGTGTAAATATATATAACTATATCACTCTTGTGTACAAACTTTTCGAAAAAGGTTAGTATATATATATACGGGAACACCGTTTCTACTCCTGCTAGACAACATCTTTCTCTTCTCACAGGCTCGGGTAAATAGTTGCTCAAAACTAATGAAACTTCGCTTACTGTTTCCGCAGTTTCTTATTTCAAAGTATTTAACTAAACTTTTTTCCCCTCTCCATTGGACACTGATTTTCTCTATTAGTTTAGTATACGTGATTTCATGTTTACGCAATTGTATTTCATGTGTTGAATTTCAAGTGAATTTGATTGTTCATATATATTTTTGATGTCTTTAATTCAATGATAGCTATATATTTTTCTTTTAATTGAGCAGTTAAGTATTAGCGATTATGTAATCTGTGTTTCTCTTATTAATTCGTATATTAAATATTAATATTAGTTTTAATTAGTGAAAAATGAAAGGTTTCGTTTTTTTTAAAATACGTTTAACGTATATTTGAAATTTTTTACTGTCAATAATTTAATTACATTGTTGTAATTACAACGAACAATAATCAGACACAGTTTTGAATGATTAAGAGAAACTATAATTTATTTTTGTCCAATTAGCTCATACACAGGCAATGAATTCCTTAAATTTTTTAAATTCTCATTTGAGACGTAATCGAGTAAGAAAATAAAGCTTAAAAGAAATTGAATAATGTTATGGGAATCTTTAACTTTAAGCTTCAAAAGAAGACAAACGAAGTACAATATTGGATCGATGAATTATATTGAATAACTGTCAAAATAAATAAATATGAATGTTTTTTTGTTGTACCTAAAGAATTTAACAATGACCCACTTTTATTAATTATTAATTATTTCCATTTGCAACGTATGGATAATAAGCGCAAAAAAATGAAATTAAAAATGTGATTAATAAATATATTAAAATGAGAAAAGACGGTAATCAAAAGTGAGTGAACTATTTTCTTGAAGCTGAGAGAAAAAATGTTGAGTAACCTCGTTTTAAAACGATAAGAAGGGGGACGTAGATTACGATATCGTAAAATGGAACATTTAAACTACTCCGGCTCTTGGACGAAAAAAGTCGACGTCGAGAGAAAGAAGACGAGGGATAACGAAAAGCGAGTGGGAGACGGAGAGGGAGAGAGAGGTAGAGGTAGAAAGGGAGAAAGAAAAAGAGGACTGTCTAAGTCGTCCAGTAATTGATTTGGATTCGCTTAATGAAGCCTTCGAACCCTCCTATTCTTACTCTTAAGCCAGCAGGAACGGCACCATAATTCATCGACACTCGCGCGGGTGTACGACGTTTGCACTCCTCGAGGATATATCCGTGTGCATCGATCAGACTGCGAACGATATAGAAGCTGTTCGCATAAACCAACCTTTCTCAGTACTTTTAAAAGCTTAAACCGTTTTCTTATTAACTAACCATATAAAGGGACAATGTCCTAAAGAATTATTATAACGTTATATTTTGACTGTATCCTTTCTCACTCTTGGTTAACTGCCAACTCAATAAAATTATTACGAATATTTAATACTTTTAGTACTCGAAAGGGCTGTAACGATCAAAATTCTCCTACACTTGAATAGATGATTTAAATTCGAAACATATTTATATAGGGGAGACTGGGGTATTTTTGTACAGGGGCATTTTTGAATTTTTTAAATAGCTCTTTTATATCGTAATATTAATGCTATAATAGGACGGTTTCTTTTAATAAATGATATTATCTTAAATCCCCCATAGTTACGAGATATTCCGAATCGATTGTTTACGTTTACTCGAGAGCTGCCAAAATAAAATCTCATTTTTTTTATTTGTACTTCTTAGTTTTTGATAGCAAATTTACGCTGTAGGTTCTATATACCTGCAAATCACACATGTTAAAAGTATTCATACTAGCTTTCTTTTGATCGTAATTACGTTGAAAAATATTAATTCATTGCTGCGTAATGCGTATTTAAAGTTTTTTTCTATTTTGGGGTAATTTTGAACACGAACCCTGGGGTAAATTTGAACATGCTAATTAAATGGGTGCACGGTCATTTTGTGTAGCATATTCATCGCATGGCGAATGTACGTTCAAAAATACCCCAGGGTTGGGGCATTTTTGATCAAAATGCCCTTTTCTTCAACCGTAAAATAAACCGCCCCAGCAATAAATATCGTAGGTAAAAAAATTTGACTTAATAGTTAGTTGCTAGGATTTGAAGTTCCCATGGTCCCAAGTTCAAAATTATATCGTATTCGATCAAAAAAAAATAAATAAAAAAAAGTTCAAAAATGCCCCAGGGTACGTTCAAAAATACCCCAGGGTTGGGGCATTTTTGATCAAAATGCCCGTTTCTTCAACCGTAAAATAAACCGCCCCAGCAATAAATATCGTAGGTAAAAAAATTTGACTTAATAGTTAGTTGCTAGGATTTGAAGTTCCCATGGTCCCAAGTTCAAAATTACATCGTATTCGATCAAAAAAAAAAAAATAAAAAAAAAGTTCAAAAATGCCCCAGTCTCCCCTATATACACACACACACACACTTTTTCCGGTGAATGGTCGAGGGATGTACATATCTTAAATACGATAGGTTTTACTAAACTTTATGAGTTATATCCTCGTTTCTTTTATCGATTACGAGGATCAACATTTTTTTAATCCACTTTTTGTTGATCCTCTGTGACATGATTCGGATTATATGAAAGTTTGGGCATTAAACTATGCCCATTACTGAGGGCAACTTTCGAATTCAGGAAATGACTATAACGAATATATATATATATATATATACATATCGGATGATCTTGTTCTCCCTAATTTAGATAAAGTCGAGAAATTTTAATTAAAACGCGAATATACGTATATAGTATAAATAATTACAAGTAAATTGTAATAAGAAAACTCTCTATTATTCTTGGATCATTGTTAAACATTTCGAGTCACTTGGACTTAAAGTTAGCAATTTATAAATTATTCGTTATTTTTTTAGAGAATTTATCTTTTCTAATAATAAATTATATGTAATTTTAGTACAAATTTATTGATAAAGTCAGTTGAAAGTTTCTGCCCATCTAAAATTATAATTATTTTTTCACTCAATAGTTTTACGCTTTTAAAAAATTTTTATCTTAGGATGTTGATGCATATATTTAGCAAATCTACTGCGTTTCCAAATACGAAATGTACATAGACTATTAATTTTTATGAATTTATGGAAAATTGAATTTCCGATATATGTGTAATTTACGGGTTCAAAAGTATGCATAGCAAAATTCCACTTATTAATTCTTAAATAACATATAGTTCCACAGATTTTTAAAGATTAAAAAATTAGGATTATTTTTGTTACTGGGATTTCTTGATGTAAAATTATTATTTAGGTCGGATATTTTCCCGTTTGTACGAGAGCGAAAGAAAAAAAAATTGTTGCACGCGAATTAGATATATAAATATGATGATCCAAAAAGTATCGTTAAATTCCCAATCTAGGTGAAATATATACTTGAAGAATCCAATTTGTATAATGTTTGCAAGTGAAATTGGTATGAAAATTTATAAATTCGTAAAGAACCGCTATATCGCGTCATCGCTAAATTATTTCTCACAAGGTGTGTATTCCGCAGATGTGTGTGTATATATATATATGTATATCATCTCCCGATTAAAAGTTGATGTGGATTCCGAGTAACCACGTGCTCATACGCGAATGGTCGTTCGCATGTTCACGTTCGCATGCACCGAAAACGTCGCGATGACCGATGCACTCGCGATAGAGAGGGAGAGGGAGATAGAGAGGGAGAGGTGGGATAGAAGTGGCGCGCGCGCCGCCCGGACAGGTTTACCCCGAAGGGTGGATGCGCCGCGGGGGTGGCGCGCAAGCGCGGTTGCGGTATCGACGCCCGGGAAACCGAGAGGGAGCGCGAGCTGCGCGAACACCTACATAGAGAGGGGTTGGAAAAGCACGACTCTCGGAGGGCAGTTTCGAGTCGGTTTGTCAGTAGTAAACCCCCCGCCCGATCAGCCGGGAGGCTCGTGCTGGCGGCGCGCAGCTCGCTCTCGCGTGCTTCCACACTCACACTCTCTCTCTCTCTCTCTATCCTTACACACACATACATATATATATATACATATATACATACACGCATACATATACATATATATATATATATATATATCTGTCTGTCTGCCTGCCTCTCTCTCTCTCTCTCTCTCTCTCTCCCCCCCCTCTCTTCGTCTCACCTAGGTAGCCACACTGTCGTATACACACGGCCACACGCGCAACCTGACACTCGCGATACGTACGGGGGTGTATACGTCACGGGTATATACAAACACGTACGTGCCGTGTGTTTCCTTCCGCGCGCGAAGAGAGAGAGAAAGAGAGAGCCGGACCGAGAGGAGACGAAGCCCCGGGTCACCAGGATGACAGGGAACAGGTGAGCCGAATTATCTAGCGTGCGACACACAAAGATGGCAGTCTCCCGATGAGGGCTCGCTTCTGCTACCCGAAAACGGCGCTGGACCGCGGAGGCAGCGCCAACCGTGCCCGATCGTTTTAACCACCCTTTATATACCTTTACGTACACCCGTTATTATCCTCGCCTTTTCAACCTCCAGACGCTCGTGATCCACTCTCCCCCTGTGAACTGTGGCTACTTTGTTTACTCATCGTGTGTGTACACTAATCACCTGACTCTGCTTATATACATATACATATATTATCTATATCTATTTTCTTTGTTCGAGTTAGTGCATCCACCACCTTCCTCGAGAATGTTTATCTTGGTAAGGCTATATATACTCCGTCAAGTGAACCCTTTTTTTCTTTCCTCTTTCATTTTACTTGACTTTTTCCTTGAACTTTTATTACCCCGTGGAAAAAGTTGTTATCGCGCTTCCTCGAGTGCCTCGTATCCGCGTAGGAATCCAATAATTATGCACGAGTGTCGAATATTATTGATAAAAATTCGTCGAACACGGTATTTAATTTTCATCGAGATATCGTCGCGTACATCCGTTGTGGCATTTCGTTGGATTCATATAAATACATCGAGCAAACAAATTTAATAGCCAATAGATGCATGCTCCTGCATATTCATGCGCGAATTTCGACAAACTTATTTTCCAATATCTATGAATAGTATCGCGTACATATAAATTTGATAATAAAACGTTATCGTAAATAAAGTAAACTTTATAAATGTCTATCGACATATACGAAATTCAAATTCCCTGAAGATTAATTGAGATGTGATATTGTGATCAATGATATAAATCTAACGAAACCGCGCGTATTTAAATATTTAACAATTCAAATTTCCAAAAACAGCTTGCTCGTTTTTTCGAAATACACGATAAATGGACTTTTATGCGCGATAAATTACCGTGATTTATAAAGAGATATTTAGCAAACAGGTAAACAGAGATACGCTCACATCTATACACGTATACACGGTTATTACTCATTATTCATCAGGAAATTATGGTCCTTTACGCAGAGCACACAATTGAAACGTGAATTTAGAAAATCCAATGGTTAACTGGTTAGTCTCGTTCGAAAAGAAGATTCGTAATAAGAGTAATGCGCGATAAGCACTACACGTCCACTTGTGCCTACGTAAACGTCGTTCTCTGTGTAAGTGTGCACTTATTTCCTTTAGCTGGCTCAATATTTACATTTTATTTTCGTTCAGTAGGACGACGCGGATGTCGCGGGGGAGGTGCAAAAAGTCACGGTAGGGAGCCGCTTTAAACTTTCCGCACGATATAAATTGGGCACGGGCTTACGTATATGTGTGCATATATATTTTTAGAAACCCCGAGGAAACGGCTGATATTTTCCCTTTGAGACTTTTCTTCCATCCAACCGTGGACTTATATATACCTGGTCTTCTCTCTCTCTCTCTCTCTCTCTCTCTCTCTCTCTCTCTGTATGTGTGTGCGACTGTGTGTGTACAAGAAAGTATGGGTTGCGTTTTCTCTTTTCCAAAAATTTCCAACACCCAACGTTTTTCGCGCTTCTCACAATTTTCTCTAGATGTACAATAATAAACAATATACAACGATGCGCAAGTTTTAATTACGTCAAATATGAATATAATCATAATATAAACCTTTTTTTAGTTCTTTTTAATTTTATAACTTTAAGAAATATTCAAACAGATGGAGATTTTTCATATATTTTAATCGTATAACTGTTTTATTTTAACTTTCACTAAAACTTTAAATCGCGCATACCTACCGCTGTAATAATATTATTAATTAGCTACACGAAATTATACTGAAAGTGATTTTCTTTAGTAAGAATTTTAATCTTTTCATATTATGCAGGCATATTTTGAAAAAGTGAGTGCTAACGTTAATGAAAATATCAGTTTCGTTATAATGGTTATGAAGATGCACAAAAGTGCGACACTATATTACTGTAAAGATTGCATACTCTTACCAATGAAAATGTGTATGGACGATTACCAATATATTTATTATAATGTAAGTAAAATATCTTAATATTTTTTTATTACAAAATTAACTAATTAATCGACGAATAATACACGATACAAATTAACATATATTTGATATCCTTATATAAATAATAATAGAATTAAAATCGGCATCAATTTTGACTATATTTACAAATGTTTAGTATTAATATAATTATTAAATACGTTGGGATATACTAATAACTAATTAAAACGTTAAAAAAAAATAATTTCTGATTAATGGATCAATGAAAATAAATAATGATTTATTAAGAAATTAGAGGGTATTATATTAAAAAAATACATTTTTTATAAAGTAGTAAAAAATTCCAAATAATTAAAATCAGACAGGTATATTTATTTTTATGTGTGTATATCTTTTCGCGTTATTTATCAACAATCAATATATTACAAAGTGAAATAGATTATTTGTAATTATAGAGGAGGAAAATATTAAAATTTAAATAAACCTACGATAGGAAAATAAAATAAATAAACGATTTAGACTCATTGCTTATATGTGTAATTCTTGCAACTTGAATATTATTTGTTATACATTAGCTTTTAACATATGTATTCCGCGTACACATTGTTGTAAAATAATTAAAGTATAATCATAAGCGTGAATATATTGACTTGAAGCAAAAAAAGAAATGCACAATAGGAAAATTCTGATACTCAAATGAAAATTATGAAACCTTTGATAAAATAAATCTCTGAAAATAGGTTACATAAAGAAGGATATTCAGCAATACACATCTTGTATCGGCAAAATGTATTGTGCCAGTTCGGAGGTAAGACTTTTGTCAACGATGAAGTCTGGCTTACTCCTGAAAATGTTATCAAGCACATTATTGTTTCCTTATCGATTATTTATCAAACTATCAAAGAATCTACTTTATCTAGAAACATCTCTGGAAGAATTATTATAATGTATATTGAAACGTTGTTCTAACACATATTTAATATTTCTGTTTTGTTTATTGAATATCGATAGAAAATTTAGTACTTATGTACTACTCGTGATACTTATTTCGTGATTTACCAACTACCGCATACGTGGGATAGACGTAATGCAAATCACTGATCATTCGCATAATATATTCGTAGAATCAATCAAATCTTTCGACTTAAAAATGTTTAAGCTTATAAATTCCGTATATACCGAGTTTAACGAGAAAACCGTTCTTGCTAACGGTATGGCAAACATTCGGTTAACTCGACGAGTGCGAGTCCGGACTCGAGGATCCTTTCGCATGTGCACGAGTATACAGGAATTTGGAATGTTGCTCGCTCACAATACCGCACCGCGACTTTTTTTTATCCTTTATTTCCTTTTTTTTTTCTTTTATTTTACTTCGCACAGACCGCACCGTTGGAAAAATGTCAAGCAAAAAACTGTTTCTTACAGTATTTACACTGCGGTATTTCTCTGAGGTTACTTTAAACTCGGAGCTTCCTATTAACGCATCATCGCATGTGGTTTTTCACCTACACTTACTCGACAATATATTTTAACGCTGTATTCGTAACAGAAATATTGTAAATTGCGGAGGTTACGATGTTAGTAATCACTCGCACGATATGCGCTACGTTCTCCTTAAAATAGTGTCTGAAGATTTATTTAAATCGTTTCATATTATAAGAACGTGCAGGAGATATATTTAAAACACTTAATATTCAGGTTCTATTGATTTTTATCTTTAAAAGTAAACAAATCATATCAAATGTCAATTCATGTAATATTAAACTTATTAATATTTTACGGGACAGTGGGTCATCCAAAAACTTGCACTCGCTTCAGCTATTAAACTTTAACCTTCGAGGATTTAATTTTTCGCCCAATTAGTATCTCTTGAGTCTTGATTATACGTAATTCAATCGAGTGAACGGGAAAAGATTTTTTAAGTTATTTCCAATGTTTGGATTAACCTGTAAAATGCAAAAAATTTTGCTAAATATTAAATTTATAAATAAAAATTTTTTAGACGAATTCCTTCTTAATTGAAGATGTGTAGTCGCAGTGCCTCACTGATGCCGTACCGTCTTTTTCGTTCAGTTGCGTAAACCTACCCAGAAGCGCGCACACATGTACCCACACACACACACACACACACACATATGCACATTACAAGTAGCGAGTGCCTCAATTCAATTAATCTTCCGGAGCACCTAAAAATACATTCCGAGAATGTCAACAAGCGGGAGAACGAGCATAAACAATTAATAAGCTCGCTACCGAATTGTTAGGTAAAATGAAAAAAAAAGGAAAAAGAAAACGATTCTCGAATGCAAAACACGCGAATAAAGAGAAAGAGTGAAAGAATATGAGATAAAAGGGGGGGGGGGAGGCGAGAAAGAGAAAAAGGGAGAGTGCACGGAACCACTTGCATTATTTGCCGCATTCAAACGGATTTCCTTGAATGTGGCCTGATTCGTCTGATTCCTTGGATCGTCGGCCCTGACATCGACTCCGTCGTATTGCCAGTCGTAAATAAGAATCGCGAGTCAGTTCGCTCGATATTTTGCCGCTAATGCCTCCTCTTGTCCCTTGAATCTTGGCGGTCTTTAACGTGAGAAAAAAAAAGACTTGTTCATTCGTTTTTAGAACGACGTGTCTTACGCTCGAGAGGCGCTCGTGCCTATACAAACGAACGATCCTCTCGCGCATTATTTAAACTTGGACTATTTTTGTTTTCGTAGTAGAGATACGTATGTCTTCCTGCAATTTTTATGAGACACGGGTTTCTTCTTTAAAGATCGTGTATACACACCTCGTATATTCAATTTCATGTTGATATTTCTCTAAAATCCTATAGTTCTATCGTCTATTAAATTTTTATTTTCATCATTTCGATCATTTCATTTTAGTATACACAAAATTAATGACTATACAATTTATTATATTATACTGGTTTAAATATTATCACAAATTATATATTTCATTATTTTATTTATTCAACACTTTTTATATTGTAGTCTTAAGTATGAGATTTTGCGCGCGAGCAAAAATGTGTAAAATGATTGTTTTATTAATTGTATGACTCGTTATAAGTAGCTTTGTATAAAATTTTACATTTTCTATATTATACATTTGCTATTTGCGAAGAAAGTTTAACGAATAATGTTCCAAATGATCCTTCTCGATTTAAGAGGTTTCTACACAGAAGATATCCGTTTAGAAGTATATTAATTGTTTGTAGAATAGAATACGTTAATTTTAGATCAGACATAATAGCTCTACACGTTAATGAAATTTAAATAAAAAATTAACGATTAGTCAGACAACTATTTTTATCTAATTAATATACTTCTTTATTATTAAAGATATTATTGGATAGAAATATATTTTGTAATATCATCGTGCAAAGAGAGTTGTTGACCTCCGGGAAAGAAAGTTGTTTAAAACCGTGAAATATATAATTCCCAAATGAATTCTCCCAAATAAGAAATGTTTTGTTCTATATGTCCAAGAGTTGAAGATATTCAACCTTATCAAAATATCTCGGTGGAAAATAACTTTATTTCGATCGAATAAAAAACAATTGCAGCTCCACGCTCGTATTAAATAAAATATTTTCTTTGAATTTTTATCCTATTTTTTGACATCTCATCAAAAATCATATATTCCATAGTTTTTACCTTAAAAATATTAATGCAATTGTACCATATGATCCGCTGTTAATTAATAATTTAAGTTTCCTAGTTAACTGCTATTTATATCTGGGATAAAGCAAAATGTTAAATGCCTATGACAATTTTATTCGTTGTTAAAAAATAAAAATTCTGTTTTAATTTAATAGTATTTTTAAATATTCCAAGGAAATGAAATGTATTTTTTTAACTTACTCTGCAAGTTATTTAATAATGAAAATGCATAATATGAAATAAAATAATATATAATAATTTAAATGAAACAATTAAAATTGTATTCTAAAATAAATGTACGACCAATAAAATAAAACTGAATAAATAAGTAATATTTTTATATCGGTCATTTGGCGAAGATCTGCTAATGAAATAACCATAGCGCGTGACAATATAATTAATTAACAAAATATTAATTAAAAGTAATACGACATTTTAAAATCGAATCAATTACTCTCGTTACCAAGGAGAGGTATAACGCACACGTATACACATTTTTAATTATACGTCATTCACCATAGCGTAACCGAACACGCGATAACAAGAAAATGTCCATATAATTAAAAGTGTGGAATAAGCGCAACACGTATTTTCTACACGCATAACGAGAGGTATCTCAGTTGCAAAGGTCAACCGTACATCAATCAAAGCGTTGCTGAGATCCACATAAGGTAAAGTACCCAATCGTGGGACAAACTCAAAACTGGACCTTAATGTTGGGACAGACGTAGCTATTCCATAAATTAAGAAATGTGATAGAAATAACAGTTGATACTAATAATTCATACTTAAATAAGTTGAAATAAACATTAAGTGCACTCAATATAGTTATAAATACCGAAAAATTAATGTTTAAATTTTTGGAGGTTAGGCTCGGGCGAGCAAGGGTCTGTCCATCTTTACCTGCACCTTCACTTCTCATTACGCTAATGTTGGACACGTAACTTTTTATCTGTCCAACATTACGTGCATTTTTCTGTCCCGCGAAAGGGTCCACCTTCGCTTATGGCTGTCCAACTTTAGCTCCCCGTGCACTATTTTTCGAACTTAGATATTTTTAATAAAATACTTAATAAATG
Source organism: Theocolax elegans (assembly GCA_026168455.1). Classification (NCBI taxonomy): domain Eukaryota; kingdom Metazoa; phylum Arthropoda; class Insecta; order Hymenoptera; family Cerocephalidae; genus Theocolax; species Theocolax elegans. The sequence goes on from CM047428.1 coordinate 9,422,932, forward strand.
CCATTTTATCTGCATAATTAAGTAAATTTAATACCGAACTCGCGTTTCGACGGGACATGCGTCTGTATTTTGCAGTAATGGCTTTAAAAACTCTGTTTCAACCGAGGCCCATTTAAATTTTGTCCCGCATTTGGGTACTTTACCTTATATCCACCTCGAAAGTCGGAGCACGCAAATCCGCTCGCGCGCGCGCGCCCCACCCATGTTATTGTCACGTGTCATCGAAGCCGCCGGTATATAACGAGCCGACCGTGCGAGTACCTATATAAGTATCACCCATGCCATCGTGTAATCCAACTGACTTCGAAGCTAAAAAGGGGCTTCGTTAAGCTGCTTTTCATGTAACACAGACTTGACCGCGACCTGTCGAATAATACCTATACATCTATACTATCGTACACCCAACGGAAATAGCATCGCGTTACCCTTTCCCGCACAATACAAATTGTAAAATGCGTCCTTCTTATCGGATAATTTCTCTTTGTCCGTCGACGGTGGTACACGTGTCAAAGTCTATTTAGAGATATTTTACGTTAACGCAATCTTATCATCGCGATTCCCAGTTTTTTCCCATTTTTATCTGCGGGTCCCGATGGGGACCTGCGGGACCTTCTTACTTTCTTCCTACACCGTCTTATTTCTTCACTTTTCTAATCGGTGAACGTTCCTCTTCCTTTCTTTTTTCAATTGGCTTTCTCGTGTTTTCCTTTTCTCTTCTGTATATACGTATATATATCGTTACCTTTTTTTTAGCTGCACGCTCATCGTGACTGGCAATCTTTTTCAATTTGCGGTGTGCATCGACAATGTGAATTATGCATGGATCTGGGAATGTTTTGCATGGTGCGTTATTTTCTTGTCCGCATTATAGGGAAACAATTTGAAATCGTGCCGTTTCTCGCATAATCATTTCTACTTTTTTTTTTATTTCTCATTGTATCATTTTTCCAAATATACATATCGTAATTTATATCGTAATAATCGATAAATTATATAAAAAAATTGTAAAATCGCAAAAGACAAAAAATTTTGTTCTAATTATCAATTTTAAAATAACAACCTCTAAAGGCTTTAATATTTTTTTTAACGATTAACCTTTTAAAGGGTTGAAAAAATAATTTTAGCTCGGGCATTAAAATTTACTACATTCCATGTCACTACCAAGTTAAAACGTAAATTATTTTTAGCACCGCATATATATTTTCAGTGCTAAAATAATGTATATCTCGATCGTAATTCAATTTAACATACAGATTGCCCTACTTAAACAAATTAAAACGGCAAACAATATTAAAAAAAAAGAATGTGCCTCGACAAATAAGAGATACGTGTGTACTTT